>JAQFZW010001608.1:0-24827 GCA_034687055.1 Heteromurus nitidus
CTATGTTTGTTATATCTATGTTGGAAGCGTTAACTGATTCTTTCCAACATAAATACTGATTACTGTTATCCACCGTATAGGTACGTCTTTTTTATATGAAAGAGCGCACCAGAGACACATTCAATATCAGATGATAATAGTATGAGCTTTCATATCCTTTTCGTTCGCGTTATATGTGTCACTGGTGTAATAGAAAATATTATGAAGAAAAATCGTTCTCGAGAATATGAAAGTTGAAAAATGGACGTTCAAAAACATTATGGGACGCATCTCCTCAGAAAACCATATACATACATTCTTATATATGAACCTTTTCCATGTAATAATCGTAATGCTATTCCTATGTTCCATATATATTGACATAAAACAAGAGAAAGAGAAGGAAAGCCAAAGCGGAGGTACGGTGAGAGATACATCTGGAAAGGGCTAGTATATGTCTGTTCCTAGACCCTACAGGAAGCGGAGATTCATACGCAATATGTACGTCTACAAGCTTGGATTTTTTTTGTCTCTGGAGAAAACTGTGGAAAGCACTTTACATCGCACACTTTCATGATGATGATGATGCTCTCCTCCTGCAGGAGAATATACACAAGCCAATGTATGAAATGATATTGTATAATATGATGGAGATACATGGGCCGAACATTTTTCCTCCTTTTCCTCATGACGTTGCGACCAACCAGAAAGGAAAAAAATGGTGATGCCTTTCTCTTTTCTTGCCGTACTCATATGATACTGATATGATGCTACTATATACACTACTGTTATTTCAATGTGATAAAGCTGTTTTGCTTTCTCTTTCCATGTATCTAAGAAAGTATCCAGATATGTGAATGTATGCCCACATGTGCAACTTGAATCAATGCAAACTGTATATTGATGGTCATATAAGGTATCAACATACACACCCTTAGACTCAGCATCCGGATGATGTATATTTTTTTTGAAAGCATCTTCCTTCAGCTTCAAGACCATTTCTCGTTCACTGGTAGAGAGAGCTAGTTGAATGGCGACAGCCAACTCACATTACTCTTTATGCTGCCATCTCCTTTCCCTTTTATAATAATAATAACAATAATAATCATAGCGTGTAGGTAGCCTTGAGTTTCTATGTTTTTGTAACATGGACCAACACATATATAAAATGTGTATGTGAAAGTACATATATGGTGAAAGCACACTGAAAGGTTTTAAAACAATATAAAAGCATGCATGCATGCCTTTCATATCCCGTATTTTTGTTTTGGAGGCAGGGAGCTTCACTCAGATATGATGTATTTATGTATTCGGAGAGTTGAGAAAAGTAGAAAATGCAGTTTGAACTGGTTCCATTGAGAGTAATAAATCCTTATGCATTTCGAAGATTGTTGATGCGTCAGTCAAGTCAGCTTAAATACGTGCACCAGTGAAAGAGGATTTTTGCCACATAAGACATAATACGACGACATTCGTTGGAGAAATAAGCGTAGCTTCTTTGCATCTTTACATTGCAACTGAGAAAGCGCGAGGTTGTCGGGATCACAGAGTCAGAAACGTAATCATTCTTTCTTGGTAAAGGATAAGTGGACAAAAATAGATATGAATGCATTGTCACTAGATTCTACTCAACTGATGTTGAATCTAATTATTGCTTGTAGGAGATTACATGTATGAGCTGAACGTCGTAAATTTTGAAATTATCTATTCCTATGGTTGACATCATATGTAGATTCCGCTGCATTCTGGGAGGTAAATGTAATATATTATCGTGAATGTAATGAAAGTACATGATTTGTAGTAATAACGCATAAAGTAAGTTGCATAACCTTGAAATGCTCTTAAACTGTATTTTCCGTCCGCATATCAGATTTGCTGAAAATTTTCAAGCTTTCATTGCAGCATCTGAACAGTTACACCCCTGATGTAGTGGTCTCAGCAAATTTCAGCTTTTCCTCATTTGATTTTACATTAAAATAACACAATGGGGCTAGTTGTATTTTATTTTTAGGGTTAGGGAGCTACCTTGTCAATGGTAGCAAGAAGGGACTATGCTTTCCTTTCCTTAACTGTGAGCAGTAGCAGGAGAGATGAAGCACGAAGTCTCTCTAATTCCTTTATAACGAAACCTGACGAAAATTGAAAATTAATCCCCTTTCTTGTCTTGCCCATGGTATAAATTACCGACGATGTTTTAATATATAGACGTTGCTTTTACTAGTCCTCTATTCCCAGTCAGTCGTCACTCACGAGAGCAGCAAACCAATACTGAAAGCGGAACACAAGCACATTTATATATTGAAGAAAGAAGGCTATAAAAGAGGCTCTTCCATTCGGAAAAGGTACATAACGAGCCTGCTTTCCCTCACGTAACACCCCACTAAAACTCCCATTCGTGTAGTGTATCAGTGTGCAAAAGTGAAGCAGCAGATTTAGTTTTCCGGGAAAGCACTTACTTTCGTTTACGTGTCTGCGCGTTTACATTTCAAGTTTAACAAGAAGAATTTTAGTTGAGGGAAATGAAGCACAAGGAGAAAGCAGGGAAAGCTTTTAAAGACGAGACCGAGACCATGGCACAAAACTAACTACAACTCGCTGTACAAAAATATTCAGCATTTAACATCAACTCATTTATGCACTCGTGTATACAGTTATCGGGACATGGAGGAGGTGCAATGATCCCTAACTTCCATGTACATAATCTCTGCAACAAAATGGAAGGAAAAGAACATGTATGAAATTTATTTCGCATTTGGGACAGTAAGCTTCTTAAGCACAATACTATGAAGAAGGAAGAGCATAGAGACGGAGCAGAGGTTTTGTAAGTTCTTTAACGAACTGGCTCGCGCTTTTTATGAGGAAAAATCATCTGAATCTAGAATGTTATGATATTCTAACCGTTTCTGTAATTCATCATTTCCTCGTCAAACGAAAATAATCTTGGACTACTTCAACTACAGACATACTTATGTTATGTAACTTAATATCTTGTTTAATGTAAAGTGTATCCTTGAGCGAAGGCTGATGGTAAATATGTATGCCCTCCTTCTTTTCATATTATCACACTGCATGTAGACATTTATATTTCGACTGTGACCGATTTATCTACTTGACTTTGCTCCCACCTTGGAATTCTTTTTCCCTTCCATCCTCTCGTTTTCTCCTCGCAAGGTGCACGTTAATGAAGGACTTTTTGCTCTTTAGCAGTTAGTTCTCATCCAATACTTCATTCACATTCCTCTTATCCTCCCACTCCGCCTCACTTCTTAGCACTAATGAGCTGCTGACGTTGCTAACTTTCACTTTGACAGACTTCTTATTCCTAGTAGCCACTTGAACACAAACTCTTCCCCTCACTTCCTTCCTTCTCCGCTTTCTCCTCTTTGTATCTACTTTCTTTTCCAAGTTTTTTCCTTTCGTCGCGCGGAGTGTATAAATGTTTCTCAGAGGATATATTATATTTAAGTATAGAGCGAGTATATATTTTACTGTGAAGTTGTAATGATTAGCACAGGAAGAAAAATGAGAAGGGAAAAGTACACACAAAAACCGGAGTGTGAGAGAGTGAGGTAGTGGCTTGGCTTCAACTTTCAATCTGATAAAAGGATCTCTTCAATCATGATTATAAAAATTAGGTTAGAAAAAGGACAAGTTCTCCATCATCACTTTTTAACGGGAGAGTTGAGAAGTTTCCTCTCATTGACTTTTTTTCTTGTTCGGTCATGCAGCAAGACTTCGTAATGAAGATAGCATGGGGAAAGGAGTGGTATAGTGTGAGAGGATGAAACTGTGTATCACAAGTTACACGCAACCCTGACATATGCAGCGAACATGATCATATCTTTTTTATAGAGCATCATGTGCTGCATGAAATTTCCAACGGAGCCGAGTATGGCGCATTTGACAGAGTTTATGCTGCTGCTTCAACTGCCGCTGGTAAGATGAATGATGACGATGCGATGGGAAGATGCGATATGAAAAAGAGATGTGATGTGATACGATGACAGCTTGAAATACAAGGATACCTACACAAAGTAGTACATCATCAAACTCTCTCGCTCAATATATAGAGGCTCGGAGCGAAACGTTACGTGTGGAGAGATATGTTATTATATGTATCCTCAGCCTACTTTCATTCTCTCCTTCTTTCACTTTGTAGCACAGAAGTTCCTCTCTATCCTCCTTCCTGTTCCTGTGTGCATTGACACATGACCAGGCGTGAAAGAAGTGAAAAGCTTCAATTTCACTCGCTCACAACAAGTGAAAGGGAAAAGTGAATAAAGTTCAAAAGAGAGTACTGCTTTTGTGCACTGTCCAAGAATAGTATTTCAATGGCGCGTCTCTCTTCTCCTATGCTGGCATTTGAAATGCTCTGGATGGAATATAATGGTCCATGCTGGTCGGGTACGCTGTTTCTTTGAGGAATGTACACAATAAAATGGAATGGATAAAGGCTCCAAACATAACTTTTAACTGTGTGAGAGGAGCCAGCTTTTGAAATGCGTTACACACAGAATGTTAGTTCGGAGTGGTAGGGATGTTTTATTGTGGCCTACCAAACACCTCCATCTTTATCATAGTCACCATCAGGATAATAGGGAAAGAAAGTACTATTATGTGCTACTCCGTTTCTTCCCAAGAAATACGTCAAATAGGATAGATGATGTCAATAGGAGAGAAGTTGATCTCCGTTATTCCACCTCGTGAAACTCAGAGTTCTTGTTAGAGTAGAAGGCAAGTTTTTTTCTTTCGTTTTGGTAAAAAGTAGCTATGTAAATAGACTGGCTTTGCGAAAAAAATTCCTCGATCCTCTTCAGAAAGACAGCTCAGGTAGTTTTTTTTTCTTGGATGTTCGTGAAAATGTATTGCTTTTTTGCCAAAGGTATACATGAGAACGTTGTATCGGTATTGGCACGTGTACTCAAAAAGGTTAGTAAACGCTGTTGCATTTCGATTATCTGTGTTTGCTCACGTACGTATCTGTGGACGTCGTTCCACTAATCCCTCTCACCTCCACCTAACCTCTCTCGACATGGGTTGCCAGCATAAAAACTTTTTTATTCACCTTATGGCTTATGGAATACCATGTTAAGACCTTAAGGCAGTTAAAGTTTTTCTTTGAGGATGGTTTCCAATATCCGGATCGACTATTGTATCCTCTCTCTATATAGAGTGGCAGTGAAAGGTAAGTGAAAGTTAACGGTGAGGTGAAGATATTAAATTCCGATACGGACACAGGGACAAGAGGATGATGAACCCGTGAGCAGTACAAGCAAGACACACACAGACACAAGTGAGCCCTAACTTCAAGCCAGAGAGAGTGAAAGTATAGAAGGAGAAATGTACATAATGCGTTGGTGGTGACAAAAGGGACGGAGGATCTAATCTATATAAATTGGATTCATTGGCTTTCACTTTATTTAATCCCCTTTTCGCTTGTGTGCTAGAGAATATGGTCGGTTCGCTCGTCTTTGGCCCTTGGATATTATGCTCGTCTCTCTGCTTCTCCTTTCTACCACTGACTGAGACCGCAACACCACAGTCTGCTGGTGGTGATAGAGTACAGGTTTTTGTGACTGGATACAACTTTGCTAACAAGGGTTAAACCACTTTTTATTTTACTTTCACAAACATTTTCTCTCACTTGCTTTCTTTCGTGGGTAGTTAAAAGCAATGTTGTGTTCCACGTACCAATAAATCTACTTACTCATCCACTTTCTCTTTCAATCTGACTGGAGCCAAAAATCCTCTTTCATTATACCACGAATAAGTATTAGCATATCACCATACGGTGGGAAAAATTAGCCATGGTTTAAGAAATCAAATTTTTAAGCACTTTTTATGATGCGAAAGAATATTAATTCTCTATTTTGAAAATGCACATTAACTACATTGCACACGTTGGGGCTACGTTAGTAATTCTGAGGTAAAATAGTAACTCTGATAAAGTGTCTAGTTGTAATTTTTGAAAAGGAAGTGGTTGCAAGTTCATAACTTTATATAACTATGTGCATTTTCTTTAGGAAGATGAAAGTGCAATCAATTTTTTATCACAACTTCCAAAAACGCCCCTGCACATTCATACATTCGTAAAGGTTGTTTTTGAATAAGCAAAGTTCACATGTGAATGAATATTTCCACTTGTGTCTGACGCCTGCGGCAGCCCATCGGAATGGGTTTCCCTTTGTCTACGCCACTGAATAGCATTGAAATCAACAACACTTTCGAGAATTGTTGAATTATTTCTAGTTCCAACTTCCAACAACATCCGACATACCAGACAGGTGGGCGGCACACATGAATTGTAAAAAGTTACTTTTACTTTCATGTTGCACATCACAAGTTGGAAATTTTTCCGCCATTCGTTATCTCTTGTAGACTACAGCATACGGCACACGACTCACGTAACTTTTCCCAGGGAAATTCTATATTACATTATATAACACACTGCATAAAATCTCTGAATTGGATAACATTACATTCACATCACAAACGCATCATCTGCAACTTCGTCTGTCACCCTTTCCTCCTTCCCCACTTCATTTTTATACAAAAGAGGGGAATATTTGTACTCTGCTTCAACTTAGGGAAATAGGTGCGAGTGCGAGCTATCTAGGGACTCGTCACTCTATCTTGTAATTCAGCTAAGAGCACATATATTATAGAAAAGTGAAGTAAGTGTTTCTTCCTTTTTCAACTTGAGTCGTCGTTTGTTATGAAACTACATAAAAAGTTCGTTACTTACTTTCGTCTGTGAAAAAAGGGTGAAAAAAAGTTGAGTTTACAATTTCATTTTCTTCCCACTTTTCTCTCTCGTTCCGATTTCTCCCCTTTAGATATTCCAGACAATTCACGTCTGATCTGGTTGAAAAGTTGAAACAAGTTAGCCACACACACACAACACACCGCACACCAGCACACACACGCATTGTATCACACATGTGTAAATGCGTAAAAGGGTATGAGGATTCAAAGGGAATGCCCACAAGTACAAGTGTGTTTGTATAGATTGAATGGAATGAATGAAAGCTACGTTACCATTCATTTATTATTCAGTGCTGGTATTATTGTGCTAATGTTTCAGAAATGTTTCGTCTATACGATTCATTCACTCAGGGCGAATGCTATTTGTATAGTTTCCTTTGTGAGCTCATTCTTTTAGCAACGACAGCTGTAAATCAACTAACTATTTAAATGTGAACCAAGGAAGCCTGCTGCCCGAAGCAATATGCATGTGGAGTGGGAAAATGCACATACACATATTTAAGCACATCAAAAATCAACCTTTACTTTCACACACGAGATGTTAATAATATAGGCACATGCATATTAATGGAAAAAAGTGCTTGGGAATGCATATATTACCTACTTGTTCCTTGGAATGAGTGAATGAATGCATTATTCATGTACCGAATCAAGATTCAGCGATGCATGAATGCATAAAATGTGTTTTTACGTTTTGCCGTCTCTATCGGCATTCTTATAATCTTTTCGAAGGAATTGAATACGTAAGTATGTATTGGTGTCCACGCAAGGTATGTAGATGAATGTTTCGCTGGATTCACACGTGAAAGTACTTTCAACAAAGGATGGAGATAGAAGTAAGTTGAACCCGCGTTGGCGTGGTTCGATTTTCCCTTGCCAAAGCAAAATATATATAAAAGTTGTGTGACAAAACATCGGAAAAGTACAATCGTAATAGGCTTCGAAGCAACGTGGCATGAGATGATTTGTGAATTGGCGACTCATATGTTTATATCCTGTCTAGATGAATCATATGGTACTCAGATTAAATGAATACGCATTTTTGGGTGCATACTATAAACTCTGATGGAAAGAACTCTTCGATTTTCCATTCATTCATTAGAATTATATATTGGTCCAGTGAACTTTGTTATTTTATCCATGAGATAGTATTCTCGCCTCCTGGAGAATACAATGCGATGTGTCAGTGGGAAAAGTAGGTAGATCATGAATATACCTAGAGCTCCTCGTGGGAGATGTGAAAATTTCACGGATGCCCACTTCATACTTCACCACATCGCACAAGAGTAACCTTGTTGTGGATTCAAGAATACAATAGAGCCAAGTGGTTAACGACACAAACATCAACAACACTACTGCGGCACTCACAATCAAGTTATCCCTTTTCCCGTAATTTTTTACCCTTTCTCTTGGAATAGCGGAATATGCACGCACAACACAGGGTTGATTTTATTTCAATTCGTTGTCCATATTGTCCCCCTGTTTTGCTCCCTTGCGAGAGAAATATTCCCGCAATCAGAGATAACGAGCGGCTCGACAGTGTGGTAGTGTGGAGTGAGTCAATGAAACAGGAAAAGTATACGTATGTTTCAATGGCTACATAAAGCGCACCCCACTGTTTTCTAGATTGGCCTCATCGATTGGAATACAATCTCTCTAGTCATTTGGGTTTCCATTTTCTCCTGATATAAAGGAAGCGACACATGATATGACAACAATAAAATATATATTCCAAACTAACCGATTTCCTCTATTTCTCACCAACACCAACACCACCTCATTCATACACGTATTCCTTGTCGGGTTTGTCGCTTATTCATTCCGCACTCCAAAGCAAATCAATGACTATTATCTTGAACACGATGCACACATCTTTCGGTAGCGCTTTCCAGCATTCTGGAATATATATATATGGTCCCACACACACTCCTCGTGGGGGTTAGATTGGGCATTGGAGGAAGAAAGAAATCAAGGGAAAAAGGAAATAATGGTGTAATGCAATAATATTCCCCTTTTTGTTGACAGGACACATCATAAAAATAATAAAATCATTGGTCTTTGCTTTCTTTCCGTTTTCTCCTTTTCAAAACTTTTTTCACTCACTCTCCTATCCTTTCGCTCTCTCCGTGTGTGTGTGTGGGCACTCCGGGAAAACATATAGGTCCAAAGGGAATTTCATATTCCATATTTCCCCTTTATTGTACAGTAAATATTCTATTGATTCTACGACTCTGCTGATGTCTACTTCCTTCCCTGACGTGTTCCATTCCATAGTAAAGGGATCACTCAGTACGTATGTATATGCTTTTTTATATTGCATCACTATCCTCTTTCAATTCATGTCTCCTGCCTGCCTTCTTCCAAGTCTCATCCATATGGAACACCACGCCAGCGAAGAAAAAAATCAGACTAGTCAGCACCACCGCCAGCAATGCAATAATAGACCACGCTCGAACTACATTATACACAGTGGGCACATAAGGAATTCAATTTTTTCATTTCCGAGGTGCTAAAAAGATTGAAAGCAAGTTCGAGCTGGGAAAGGTTTAGGAGGGAGGAAGAGAGGGAAAGCAAAAAAAATCGGTAACAAACTGCCAAACAGAACAAGTGCTACTCCGAAACATATACCATCTCATCCCAAGTCACTAGCTACCTCAAGGAAAAAAGATACAAGATGTAGAAAAATGTGTGCTATTTCCCCCTGAAAAATGTTCAACTATTACAATATGAGCACGCATTGCATTTTTTCTTCATCAATAAATATTAGTTCTGGTGGAGTTGAGACAAGGAAAAATATACAATGTGTTTGTAACTGAGGATTTCTTCTCCCTTTTCATAGTCAATGGTGTACGTAGTAGTTCACTCAGGGAACTGTTATTATGAGGAACTCGTAAAGCACGCATCTTGCCATCTGATCAGCAATAAAAATCTCTCGAGGCCACGTGTCCGGAAATTGATGCGATCCTGGAGGGTTCACCCCGATCCATAAATATAAAAAAATATATAGAAACCTACCATTATTACTTTTTTCACTGAAGGAGCAGGGAAAAGTGAAGCCAATATAATGTTGATCATATGACGATGATTGCGGTGGTGGTGACTCTGCTGACATATAGTAATGTGTACCAATGTACGTACGTAGTGGTGGTGTGTGCAACTTTTCATCTGTGCCGACTTCAACAGTGCGTTGCATACAAATACTTTTCTGGTGGCATATGGAAACGATAAAGGAAACTAGGTAAAGTTACGCCGCTCTCAACAAAATGCTATTTAGGGAAGAAGAAAGTATCTGGATGGGGAATAGGAATGGGAGCATTATTCAAGTAATGCCTACAACTTTTTGTCTTTTTTACTCATTTCATATACATTTTTATTTGGGAAAAGGGAGTCGATCCTTCCATCTGCTTGCAGGCGACGTTCTTTAATTACAGGCAGAGCGTCACCTAGCCTGCTTTTTATTAAAAAGCATACGCATACACTAGACTTTTACTCTTGCTTGTGTGGTTGCGGTACTCTGGAATTGAATCGAAAGACAATTTTCGTATGAAAGGCTCGTCGCAATTCATCCTTCTTCTTTGAATGCGTGCACGCATGAATTGAGGAAATGATATAAGTGAACTTGGAGCGTATTTGAACATGTAGTCTGTGAGAAAAATGGGATTTCAGCTTATTTGACTTTCACCCCTGAGTTTCATTAGGGCAATTCATCTGGAAAATAAATCGATTTTTGTGACACTTGACACAAAACCTGCTCGGGCACGATTAGTGTGTGGCTTTCTCCAGAAAAGATTTTCGAGGGAACCTAGCATGAGCCTTGTATTATATGTAGATGTGGTGGTAAGAATGCATGCATAACCTGCTCCTTTTCTCGATGTACAGCACAGTCAAAGGTGTATATTACCACAAACCTTCTACTTAAAGTTTTAACCTTGTTTAACTCAAATTTCCTTGTGATGAATTTACATCGATGTGCAAATACTGAGCATCTCTCTAAAAGCACACTGTGCAAAGTTAGATAACTTTCAGAATGTTGATGTACAGACATCACGGGAAATTAAAACCCACACAGAAGCCGCATCAACTTAAGTCAAGGTTCTCACTTCGGTCTAATGCGCACTTTGGTTGTGTTTTTGACAGAAATGACTTGAAAGCCTCATTATGCAAATAATCCGAGTCACCATCAGAATGAAGAACCCCTCCTCTTGGTAAAAGTTTCTTCAAAATTTTTGTAGCAAGGTTTGTTTCCTGATATCATAACCATAACGTGATATGAAACCACTCAAACAACGAAAATGGCATACATAAAACGAAGTAAGAAGCGTCTAGAGAGATATCTAAATCCATCCAGGGACAAATTTAGTTCCTTCTCCTTGTAGCAAACCCAATTTTCCATGTTACGACCATAACATAATGTGGAGGATGGAACAATGGCAAATTTTTTAAATAAGGTCAAGGGACAGGAGTAACGGAATACAAAAAAAAATTAAGCAAAAGAGCAAGAGGTCAAGTATGTACAGCGAGCGTTATTAGATTACCCGCCCACCGTACCCGGAAGAATGCATTAGACAGTTGGAAGAGTTTTCAACTAAAAGTTGAAATGACGATTTGCTTTCCTTCTTTTCCTACTTTTGTGGTCTGTTGAACATTCTGCATGCAACTTCATCCATCCAATCATACCACTACTCTCGAGTGAAAGTGGAATCGCGAGGGATTGGAACTTTGATATAAAGTGCAAAGCGTATTCATGGTATACCGCTGAATAACTGACTTTTGTATAAAATTCATGTGCATCCATACAGATTGCAGGAGGGCATACACTCTTGCCAGGTATTTGCATTTGTAATATGCTCATGTGTATACCTATGCATCGAAACAGGATTTGCATATACGTGTTTCGGGCAAAGTTGTACTTCACTTTTTGTACTTCCAGTATCCAAACGTACAATCAAAAAGTGAGCAGAACAGAACAACGCCACAGAGTCAATCAAACCGTTGGGCTAACAGAGCAACACTTGAAGTACGCAATCTAGGCGAAACACGTCAGGAAACGACCGAGAAAGTACCTTCGCTCAAAATGTGGAAGCCAGCAGAAGTTCATTCCGTTGGAAAATATGTAAGCTGCATTCAAGATTGCTTCCTTTTTTATATTGTGGATAAATATAGGTTTTCTGCATATGACAAGGTTACTTTTCTCTTTTGTTCACGAAGGATTTTGGTGTGCAGAGGGTGAAGTCTCATTCATGAATTCTCCTATTTTTCATCCAATCACGGAAATAAAAAAGTACTTCGTGTGTAGAGAAGTGGATAGGTTAGAATGGAAAGGATGAGCAGGTGAAAACTTTCTTTTTTCTCTGAGAGTCTGTAGGTTTACATCTTTCTTCACCGTTTTTTTGAAAAGCAGGACCATATATACTTCGACCAAAAATGCACAGAAACACAACGGCGAAAGTGGAGGATGTAGTAGAAGAGAAAGTAAAATCTCCCTTGCCATCAGATCAGCCTCATCTTAATAGTCATGTGAAATAAGAAAAGAGTGGAAAGTTGTTTCGTCTTCTTTCACAAGAATGGTGCACATCTCCCATCTTCCTATGTGAACAATCTAAATGCATATAAATTTGAATAACAAGTACCACTGACACAATTTTTACTGTCCTAGAAAATGTTATTACCTCTATACACCGGCAGGCAATCCACATGTGTTTAGGAGTTTAGAACTCTCGGTCGCATTATTATCAAGAGTGCTCTTCTCTCTCTCAGACAAGAGGCACACTTTTTATGAAAAATACTTTCTCTTGTGCAGAACATGATAAAATACTAGTACTACCTCCACCAAAGTATGGGCACGTTAATAGCTTTTTTTCTGGAGGTTTCGTGACCTAAAACTTTTATGAAAATGAAAACCTCAAAGAGATTTGTCCCAAGAGCTCCATTCACCAAGATTCATTCTCGAGTCCTTGCTCAAATCTTTTTATGTGATTTTGAAGAAGCCCTGTCTAGAGTAAATTCTCTACTACAAACAGTTTTTAAATACCCTACAATGCTCTCAGTCTCTCGGCGTCGTCGTTTCAATAATAAATACAAAAATAGTACTTTTAAAATTTGTAATCTTCAAAGAAGTGGCAAAAAGGTATATGGTTGCGCACAACCATTCACAAAAAATATTCTCCTAAAATCCATTGAACTTTTTACGAAGACAGATGAACACTGTTATGCTACGCACAGAAGGTTTCAATACGTAATAAGCCTTCTGATAAATACGTTCGATTTTGAAAAAATACCAACCACTCCACACCATATATATACATCCTTCCAGGGCATTAAGCCTCCAGAGTAACAGCTGTTCTTTCTCTCCGTATTTTCACAGGGAATTGAAGCTAGGAATGAAAGGAGGCCGGAGTAGTAAAGCAGCAATTTTCGGGTTGCATGCATAATGCATGTATACATACGCCCCTTTGTTCGTAGTGTTTTATGCATGCGTAAAAAAAGAGAAAGGAAAGAGAGAGCGCGACGGAGAAAGAGAAAAAATTGCGAGGATTAGCATATTCATTTTTTCCACAGGTAGTTGCGGAAATCCTTTCCGAAAACAACTTGGGAATACGGAACACGGAGAAGGGAAAAGAAAAGGGAAAGCATCCTTCAAAATCCTAAGACTTGAATGTGCCCACGTTCATGTCTATGTGTGAGTATATTGTTTTCCCTACATTTTTACCCAGAAGTCGCATATGTGTCTTGGTTTACCCAGTTGAAAGGGGTACTTTCACTTTTGTGCCGCGGCACTGTACAATTTTTCCATCTTTTTTTCGTGGTTTAAGTTTTTGCATAAGCTTGTACGTTTTCTTTTCATCGATTCCCTAAAGCAGGGAAAGGAAAAATGTATGGAGAAAGCTTGAGTGAGAGTATGATATTTTTCAGCATTAGCTACTCGTACTTATATACATTTCGTACGGAAGCATTCGAACACAGAGATGTGCCATGTGTTATACGCTATATCCTTCTTTTCCTCTTTTACTGTCTTGTTAAAGGTTGGTACTTGGATTATAATAAGCCTTTCTTCAACTCAAGAATTTTTATATAGCCTCGGAGGTAATTTGCACAAGGTACGGATTTCCCTTGTTTTCCCTATTTCACTCTCTCGTCGGTGATTTTTGCGATGTGCTTTTGTTGAGATGAGGTATGGGGAATGGTAGTAAAGCGAGGACATGCACATGTTTGTTGTGTTGATTCTGCATTCAGCTTATGTACAGCAATAAGTATGCATACTATCTTGTGCTGAATTGTTTTCCGTTGTGAATTTTCCGTACAGCGAGAAAGTGTGTATAATCCTACACTCTCACTCCCGGCTTAGTTTTGAATAATTTGAGATTCTAATGGAATTTGCTTAGCTAACATGGTATTGATGATTCAAAAATTCCTCCGCATCTTGAGACAAACTATGCTACAGACTACAGCTATTCCCTCGTTACTTAAGCATGCAGATCTATCAAATACACATCAAGCGTCCCACCACAGCCACTCATATTTACAATATTAGCATACACTTCAGATGGAAGGCAGGAGCCATTTCGTTTATCACATTTTTCATGAATACTTCATGGAATACATATTGTGCTCGAGAATGTCTGCAAAATACAATTTATGAGCGTGTATAGATGACTATGACTGAAACGCTGACGTATTGTGAACGGAAAGTGAAACCGTGAAACCATGAAGAATGGGGAAGGCAACAAGGATTGTATAGAATAATTAACACATAGATACTATCGATGGACACTGTTCACCAGCCCTTTTCGGTTCCATGCATTTTTGACGTAGTTGTATACTGATAGTTATCGAAATGTACGAGAGTCAAACATCAACATTTACCTCATGCTCGTTGACGTTCGTTGGACAAGGTGAAAATACAACGTGATGGTCATAATGCAGGGAAAATGACTAGGTTAGTTCATTACCACTATCTTTATAGGAATCGTCACGGATTGAATTTTACCGAGGGATAACACCACAAAAACTACACAACTCTCGTACTCTCCCAGGACCGCCTTCTCGATCCTGAAGAATTGATGTGACGATGACATCTAAAATGTGGCAATTCTGATGTTGCTTAAAATCCCATTACTAAAACAAGAGGTGGACAGGCTTTCGTCAATCCTTTCATTTTCACTCACATTGCAGTTGATGCGTGTGGTAACGCACGCACACCCATTTCTACCGGTTTTATAGTTTGAGATAAATTCTTATCTTTTTAGATTAACGTTGCGTTTTGCTAATGTCTATACCTACGGGTATCGGGGAGCTCATCAATTGCTCAGGAGGACGACAGTGAGTTTGAAAGACAGAAGAAAGCATTTACAAGTTTTCTCAAAAATTTCAGTCATACAATGAGTGCGTATATCTGTCATCAGAGACGCCACTAACCTAAAGTGAACTCCATTATTGTACCTGAATACCTTGCATAAAAGATTTTTGATAACTCAATGAGCTTTGACATTGACACGTGGAAACGTTGTGCGTCGATTTCACGTGGAAATCGACATTCATTGTCATTTCTCTTCATTTCTGAGAAATTAAGCGAGAAATACAAAGCCGACAGGTATATGGTAGCTAGTTTAATAATGATGAATTGATGAGCATGTCAGTATATAAATAGTCTTCGAAGTTGTTGTCATTATCTTGTAATTAGTTATCTGTTAACAATATGTTCGGATTTTAATTGATTACATACAATGCTCCTAGGAAGGGTTTCTACATAAACATTTATATGTTGAGGTATACGCAATCATTTATTTTAAAATGCCAGGGGTCTTTTACTAACAAAACTCAAAACTTCATGGTGCCAACCTAAGTACTTACAACTTCAGTTGAATTTTGCTTAATTGGATATTTGTTCTTGCGTAAGAAGCTCGTCGAAACAGAACTACATTTAACTACTAAATTTTGAAGATAAAAAGAACATCTTGGTGTGTTTCTGTGTGACTAGAAATGTATTTTGTCATTTCTACCTAAGGCTTACAAGATGGCTAAATATAAATAATCCGTCTCATTAATTGGAAAAGAGGTAGGCATTGCAGAGTTTTTATATACAAGCTCGCTTAAACAAAATTCGTCAAAGATTTGTGCCTAGACTAATTGAAAGTTGCGAAAAGCTAAAGCTAGAAAATTACTTTCATTATTCATTCAAAATAAGTAAACGAAAAAGCAGTCATTCTTGTCTGTTGATAGTCTAATTACGCCGAATTTAAGCACAAATGAATATGCATACTTATTGTATCCTGTCTATGATAAGTGGTTTCGAAATTGTTCCTTACTCCTTCATAATTCTCACAAGTCATTGTCAGTCACATGCCTCCACACACGTTCGTGCATACTCACGTTGTTCCCTAGAAAGGCAAAAAATCCAACCAACTACGTTGCCTGTATATTTTGTTATCGTCAGAACTCCACTGCACATAGTTTACAGCAGTTTCCCGTAAAAGACAAAGAAAAGCACTGCTCGTTTCAACTACTGAAAGTAAGATATAAATATGTTTTCCTTTTGGAAATGACATATACACTGCTACATTTCACTCTGAACGGACTAAATCATCACGTAGTAGCGCAGAGAAAGTGACATGAAAGTTATTTACGTTAGTGGCATAAGTCAAGCGACTCACTCCATGAAAATACATTTCCGAATCACACTACAGTGAACATTTGCACAGCAGTCATATGATACCATCACAGATCATTTGAGAAGATTGATGTGAATATTACCTGCGCGTCTTTTCCCACATCAATATGATGAAGCAATAATTTTGCAAGAGAAATAATGACGATTTGCGTACACTGTTGGAAAATTCTGATTGCTTTGCAATATAGCACTCTGACTACTTGACATTTCTCCCATATCGCTAGCCCCAGCACAATCTTTACTCCAAAAATGGCACATTAGTTATGATGGAAGCTAATCAAAAGTTGGCGAGGATTGGGCGTGTCTACTACGTTTCCCTATCATCGCTTTCATCGGCTTCTCATATATTCCTCGACAATTCACTCACTCCAGAGAGAGCAACCTCACTCGTAGTCCAAATTAGACGCTTATCTGACATGAGGACATGTTTTGATAAACTATGCATGCACTAGTCAACTCCACACTACGCATATCTGGCAAGAAAATCCGTACAAGTCTGGAAGTCTACTCTCAATAGTTAGATATTCCGGTACAGTGGAATTCCAATTTTCCCCACTAACCAATAAAGAAGCAATGCCAATGGCACATTTCTCTCTGAGCAAATATGAAAAAGCACAGTGGGAGTGTGGCACTACGATGGATGTGTGAGTGTGCTAAAGTGGCCTTTCCATTTATCAGGTGATTACTATTCATGACAGCATGTAGAAAAAAATGCCCTGAAAAGATTTTCCCTTTTGCCAACTCCGTTTTCACCATTTTCTTCACTTCCTCTCGTGTATGCGTTTATTAGCAATGTATATGCATACATACATACGTTCGAATGCAAAATCTAGACGGAGGAGCTAGTGAAATGTTAGCAGATACTTTCTACGTCGTATTTGAGAGAGAGAGAAAGGATTTTGCAGAAAAAAGAACAAAAAACTTCGTCTCCAAGATTCACCAGTTCTCAAAAGTTGCCCTTTCCAAGGGGAAGCAAAAGGTGAACGGAAAAGTACACTAGATCCATTTTGTTTTTACAACTGAACGCGAAGATATGTGCATACCAGGAAAATGTGGAAGTAGTTGAAAAGCACTTACAACATATCAGGGGAAATATTTATGCATTCAAAGAAAGAAAGTCGAGAACTTGAAGGGGAAAGAGTTTAAGGCTAGTTTGGAAGTAAAATGAGATACAAATCAGAAAAGTGACAGAGTACATATAGACCAGGGAAGAGAGGAATAAAGTGGAAAGTAAAAGTGGTGTAGAGGTATGCATAAGGAAACAGGACGTCTGGAAAAAATTGAGCATAAAATGTTGTGATTGGAAAGAATAAAAAGGGGAAAAGTCCAGGTGTGCTTTTTCCCTTGTAAAATAATGATTTGACTAGCAATTCGTTAGGGAATGCATGCTTTCTATGAAGGCATATATGCGGTTGTCAGATGTCAGCTTCTTGCTTCACAAACGAAGTAAAAGAAAAAAGGCGTTGTTCATTTAAACCCATTTTAGTTCAAATAAAATGTTGGTTTAGTGCGTACCCACCCACAAGAAGATTTTACAACCATTTCATACATCTTAATTGTATTTACACATGAAGTGCGAGCTTCAAATACGCACCATGTCAAGGATTTTCGCAAAATTACCACGAAAAAGCACAATAATCAACAAAGGCCAATGTTGGCATTTAATATTTACATTCGCATGCCATTATTACCCCAAATTTGCAATAATGGGCAGACTCTTACATCTTGATACTTGAAGCACAGACAAAAACCACACGAACAGCCATTTATAGGGGAAATGATTACAGGCACTTCCACGGAGGTAGTTTTCCCTGGATTTTCGAATCAACATTGAAAATCAATATTAATTATGCAATAATAATGCTGTATAGTCAACCTACTTAAAATATGCGTACCATCAAGTTCAGGATAAGTTGAATTATAATATTACGTTGGTTGTATATACCACCTGAAATTCCTCTTCAAGAAAGAATGAGATAAATGATATTTTTTTTATATAAGTTCCTAAACTTTATTATAAATATTTCCATGAAAAAATAGCACTTCGCAAACTAACAGTAAGTTTACATGCGCGCTATATTGACAAGACTTTCGTAATGTAATGTGTATTATCATTTTGTCATTGTGATCTTGAGGAATCAAATTTCCAAACAATTCACACAAGCGCTAGCTTCAGCAGGACTTGATATATTCACATTTGATAAACAAAACATCCATAACATTTCAAACTTTTTCCATTACAATAAAGAAAGGCATGAAACTGATATCCTATCTAGACAAAATACGCTTGCGTATTCAGATCACTATACGAGTGTAAATTGATCTACAAATGAAACAAACTACTACATCGTAACCTTGCTCCACATTCAATAAACTTATTTTGCTTATACGCGATAAGAATTTGCAAAAGTGTGCATTCATAATTTCGTACCAATTTGGGAGGAAATTGGCGATAATATAAATCGGACAAGCATCCCCTTTCTTTTGAGGAGATACAATTTACAATACAATAAAAGAGGAGCATAATGTAGTTTCCCCAAATTGAATAAGATTGGAATAGTACGTGTCAATCTATAAAAAAGTGCAGTAAGACGAGTAGTATAGGCCAGTCAAAACAAGTAACACAATTTGCACTTCTTTCAGAAACTCTCTCGCAATCCTCGAAGGCACAAGGAGAAAAGAGTGCATTTGGAAATTTCAGCAAGCTGCGGCATACTCCAGTAGAATATGAACGACAATGACGTAGATCGATTTACTTGTTACGATTTTGTAAGGAAAACGAGAGGACGAAGTGCTATCTGCAGAGTTTGACTCGATAACATCTAGTTACTGCTTTGTTCCGTACCCACTATAAACTTGTCAAGCTATCATATCCTTATCCACACAAAGTTTCGACTACACACTTTCTTTGTAATTCCTTGACAATTCATTTAAACTCTAAAAATAGGGTTCCCATGAAATGGAGATTTTCATCGATGAATGTATTTTCAAATCTTAACTTGATCACCATCATCACATCTTATGATGATGTCTTGAGAATTCCTCGTTTTTTAACAGTTCCAATTTCTTTCAATAAAGTCTTTCAATTTTGTAATTCTATAAGAATTTGAGTGAAACTACCTTACACAGGGCTCAAATGAATGGTTTGAATGGGAATGGATATGCCATGACTATGACCCACTGAAATACATACTAAAGGAATGAATAGAGGAAACAACCGTTATTTCCATCGATCTACTAAATTCTAAAACCAGTTCCAGTATCATCTGGAAATGAACAACTATTCCATTCCATCGCTGCTCACAATTTGAAGTTGAAATGGATGGAATTGATGGTTGGATCAAGTTCAGACGAAGTAAACTCAAAAGTTATAACGAATGAAGGACTTCCTTACAACATCGTTTATGCTCTATTTCACCTTACCATCATCAGGTCAGACGGTTTTATCTTATTAGATTCTCAGGTTTGTAATATTTTTGCCTATTCTAAAGAACAGGCATCTGTGCAACTTAAGCATTTTTTGCTATATGCCTTTTAACCTTTCACTTTTGCATAGCTTTTGTATGCATCTTCCATCGTGATTTGCTTTCGACTCCCAAACATTCACTGGAGCACACACTGGGCACTGATACTGACAGCCACGAGGCCACGACTATCAGAAGAACAACGTGAAAAGTGTGTTTAAGGTAAAATATAGGCAAGATGCAATGCTTTCTGCTTCATTCACTATCGGGTACATTGTTCAGGTAGTTCCTAGTTTATAGAAAGAATTGACCACGTTAGTTCGAATTCGAACATGAGTGAAATATTGACATGTAGTTGATTCTCTATCATTTCCGCACCCCTCGAATTAAACATTCGAGTAGAAATGTTAGGTATACAAGCTTTTGCTCAGGAATGTTCATTGACATACGAGTTTAGACGGAGTGCTGGTGTATATTATAATTGCAAAATTTAACTACTTGAAATTTCTGAGAGTTAAAAATTTCCTATCTTCTGTTTGTGTCGATTTCTGAGAACAAGTCTACGACGAAAAACAATCCAGTAGCCTGCACAATGCGAAAATTGAATAAAAATTGGCCTTCGGTATTATATTTCATGATCGAGTGTCGTTTTGTTAACGAGTTTGAATGCCCAAGAGAAGAAAATTTAACATTACCAATGCAATGCATTCGATGCATTGCAGACATCGGCAGGAGCAATAACCTTATTATTCCCTTTCTGCAATAAATTGTTAGATAAAATCTGGGAGTGTAGAATTGGTTGCAGAAAACGCTACCTTCCTCCCATTTCTCATTTTCAGAAAGTGTGCTTTTCGTAGAAATATTATAAATTCTGAAACCCAATATGACTAGTATTTCTCGCTGTTTCTATCTTATGGGTATATATTACATCTTTATAGTGGGCGGATGAACAACGCCAATGTTTAATAAAAACCTGAATTGACCTTACAAACATTACCTCGTCAAAAGTCGTTTAAAGACAGGCATGAATTTTATTTTGTGTAAATTGTAATTAGTCGGAATATCAGCAAATACAATGGATTCTAATTCTAAATATACCATTTCGTGTTCCATGGTTCATGGAGAAACTGAAATACTGAAAAAAGTGTCTGCATTTATTGTCAAAGTTATCTCCAACTGCAATAAAGTAACTTTTCTTTCTATTCTTAAATACGAATTGAACGAGGAGTTAGTACGAGTTCGTTCAGTCAGAAATCCTATGATTGAAAAGAAACAAAGCAAAATAAGTATTAAAGCACAGTTTTACTCCAATTTCGCACAGAAGGCACAGCGAAAGTGTAATCTCGAGTGAAAGCAGTATCACTTTCTCTAATCTAATCTACTGATTTACTCAAAAGCACTTTCCATTACATTTGACACTAAACGATACTCTGACAGCACTGGGGGAACTGCGCTAAGGAAAACCCAACCTGCACACAAGTAAGATGTACAAGTAACGACGAAACGGATAAAAGTGCAGTGAAATGAAGTTCCGGTTGTCGTAGGAGGGATAGATGCTCCCGCTCATGCAAATATATATCACGAGGAATAAATAAAAAGCGTGTTTGCAAGGATGATAAATGCTCAGCAGTCTTGACAAGCGAGACTCGCATCCTCGTATCGTTGATTGTCATTGTTCATTTTTACTGGTGTAATGCTTTCTTTTGTTCATTCTTTTTCCTACTCTGGTCTGGTCCCCTTTCTCTTTTCCCTTTGTGTTAGTACTTGCGAGTAACGTTGTTATCATCTTATCATATAACTTCGATTTACTGCAGTGCAGTGTTACGTCACACCTGTACAAAGTAGCAACCTATCAGTTCCAAACCCGAAAGAATTGTTTAAATCTGGTCTATCTTCTTTATTGATAACAAAACAGAATACTATGTGGGAACATTATATTTTTCAAAATTTTCCGTTAGTTATAACTATTGTAGAAAACACAAGAGTGTCTTCTTGTCCTCATTTTGTCTATTCTTCGTATTAACCTATTTTCACTTTTTATGTTCCCCATTGTGTATGTTTTATCAGTGATGACTTTTGTTTTGCCACTTTTCAGCAGAGAGAAATAAAGTTGCAAATTTTAGCATGTTTTCGAGCCTTTTTCTTTTGTGCATTTTGTAGCTTGCCAGAAAATGCAACTCCTTCTCATAAAACGTTCCAAGAGGTGCTTATGTATGTGCTGAAAGTTTGAATAGAATGTTTTCACAAAAACTATATTATAATACAGTTTACTACACGGGTGCTAAGCTTACTGTCACAATTTATATACGGAGTTTCTTTGTTTTTACTCTGCCTGAACCTCGTATGAATACGCTAAACAACTTAAGGTTCTTGACGTTTCCTGTAATAAGAGTACTTCGGAGTGACATCGCAGCAGAAGCCATAAATTTTCAAGTAAAGTAGGTGGAATATTTATGAAACGATCAGAGCAGTCACAAGGCGAAAAGGAACACTTTTTCGGCTTTTGGTTATGCATAAATCAAGATTTATTCCTTGCTCCGCTTTGTTTGAAAAGTGTTGGCAAATAGATACATTTAAGAATAGAGGAGTAGTGTAGAAAGCGCGTCATGGCCTTATGAAAAAGTACAAAATTTTGTATTCAAGTATGTTAATCGGGCAGGGAGGCGAAGGAAAAGACTAAACAATAGAGAAACCTATATTTGTTTTCTGATGTGACTAAATCCCGAACGACTTTGGAGAGTAAAAGTATAATAGTGCATGCATTCTACAGTTTTTCCCTTCTAGTATTAAGGAATCTAGTAGTAGTAGTGCTTGTCCTCCATTATTCATTCGAGTTCTCTCCCAAAGCCATTAATAAAGAATGGGTGATGATGTCTTAGCTTCATCATCATCATGACGTTGTCGGGTTTAACATCTCATCAACATAAAACTGTGTGAAGTTTTGCTGTAGAGTGGAGACTCTCATAACTTGCGTAATAAATGAGATGTTGCGAATGTAATAATGTGTTTAGTTAATGACTGTTTAATAAATAAGATGTAGAATGTAAGATTCATATGAATCTTTTGCCCTGCTGAAGTTGTTGAATTAAAATATTATAGTTTAATTATTATTGGCTTTCACAAGACTGGTAATCATATGTATTTAGAGCGTCAACAACAGTTCTGTTGGACTATGGCTGCACTGCTAAATGCAAATTTATATAATTTTTTCGCACATTAAATTCGGAATTTGGAACAGTGCCCCAACTAGTATCACCAAAAAATGTTGAGAAACAACTTTGGATGGATACAAATTTACCAGGAAAGAGGAAGTGCATGACAATATACATATATGGCATCACTCACAGTCATTCCATCCCATAAAATAAATTCCATCGACATCGACAAGCGACACATGCTCTACTGTCTCTCCGTACTTCTTCCTATTCATCTTCAGCGAAATGTGTGTCTTTGTATGACGCGTTAAATGTGAAAGCAATATTTTATTTCCCTTGAAAATGTGTTAACGTGTTAGATTCGGGTTCGTTATCCTTATACCATATGGCGAAACTATCCATATAAGTTCGTGCATTACTTTTTCTTGGCTTATTTTGCCACCAGCCTTTTCCCATTTTTGTTTTATATTCTTGACGGAGAAAGACGAATGTAACAGACTATTGCGGCATAACGGAATTATATAACCATCGGATTTGCTACTGGCGGTGGTTTACCTACTCTGCTGACAAGCGAACACTGAGGTAGTAGTATTCATTTCTATCATATTGTTTCCCGAGCCCCCTGTATCGCACACGCTGCTTTCTTTTTTTACTTTGTTGCACGTTTGCTTACAATGAAGAATGAAGCTAAGTCCTAGCTGCCGCCTGACTGACACACAGGATAAAGCCATATTTAATGGCGGAATTTTGACAATCTTTCATTTCCTTTTATTTTCCCACGTCATACACCAAGGGAATATCTATCACCAGGAGCTTACTTACAAACAAATCAAATCAGAATAGACTTATTCGTGTGATATTCATAAATAGGCCGCACCATGCGAGGAATTCAGAGATTGCGGAAAACATATTTAAACTTTGAAATACTACCTCATCCATTTATGGTACTTGGAGAAATCTGCTTTGTCTTATCATGTCTAGAATATATTCTTGTACCCCAGTTGATATCCAAATAGTCAATTCTTCATTGCTTTGGTTCGAAAAAGTATTTTATGTGCTAAATGCTGTTAAAAGAAGGCAATGTAACTTCATTGCATAAGTTCCTTTACCTCTCTCTCAGCTGCAGCTGATTCGTCAAACCCCTAAAGTAAATAATGTAGTCGTGAATTTTTCGAACGCAGTTTTTTAAATGTTGCACAATCTGCAGTACAAGCCAAAACAAAAACAAATTTTGAATATGGAGATAAACTCTTTCGTTATACAACTTGTTATTTCCCTTTTCCTTACGAGCTTTGTGATTGTATAATAGTTACGAGTCCAACTGTTTCCTTACTCCCGATTCCCGAAGGCTTTTATTATGCATGCATCCAATATAGCATCAATTATGCACTTTGATGAATTATGCTCCAATAAGCCTTGAAACTCTCCGTCTTTTTTGTGAAAACACGTAATAAGAATAGGAGTGTTGTGGCGAAAAATAAAATCCCCACGAAATTCCTGAAAGGGAGGGGAGTTTTAAGCCTATTACGTGTACTACCGTAAAATTCCTTGCAAAAAATGGAACATATTACATAAATGCTTTCCTCAGTTCTTGTATGGAGTGCAGTAAGCTGTCATGAAATCTTACACGGGCAACAGAACCTATACGTGCATTCACTATAGCCTGATATATAGATGTATAGTTTCAGAGTTGTAAAAATGCCAGCATATACCAGCATATCCATTCATTCATCAGCATCAGAAATGTATAGACATGTTCTTGAGGACATGTCATACCCTCGCGGCTGTTATATTATG
>JAQFZW010001609.1:0-24811 GCA_034687055.1 Heteromurus nitidus
GTGATTTCTTGTTACTTGACACACACGACATGACATGCACCTCTCACTTTCAACCGGCTTCAGTGAAGGGTTTAGGGTTGCATAAATGTGTTCGCCAAAGTCAGCCAACGGCATGCAAATTCGTGCACGCTAACTAACAAATGTGTAGAAACACATTTTTTTCGGGGGAATAACAATATTTATTTCATGAAAAGCATGCGATCGAGTCTTTTACCTGGCCATAAAATCTGAGTAAAACCTGGGCTGGCTCATTATGTCGAGGAGTCAAGGACAGCGGGAGTGCGCAGTGGTACAACCAATTGCTCAAACCGCCACTGTGGAGAGAGAGAAAAACACACAATAACGGTTAGCTCGATTTCAACAAATAAATTACTCTTCATAATTACATTGGCATTTGCAAACCGTCAATCTAAGCAATCATTATTGGATTGGATGCAGCCTATAATAATTGAATTGTAGCGAATTTGTTGCATATTATACATATATGTCCTCCGGAACTAGAACGCAAACGATTACTGGAACTGGAAGATATTTGATGTTCGTCAATCACCGCAATTTTTTGCGATGGCATAGTTGACAACTTATAACATCATTACGCCTTAAGTGCATTCCATAATGTGCTCACCGCTGTTCACCGCAATGCGAATGGGTGACAGGTACCTTAACGCAATGTCACAAAGTGACATCTAAATGCCCTCAAGTTTTATGCTGCAGAAAGGGATAAGGTGATGTTGGTTTATTTTAAGAAGTTGTCAGTTTTTCTAGCGCCGTGTAAATACATTATTGATTTATGTATATATGTATGTCAAGTTTTGTGTACAGGCATGCTGAAAACATGTATGTGAATATATATATCTTTTTCAAAAGAACAGCAGAATATCCAATCCAGCACAGGATTGTGTGACTGCGCTAGACAATCAGAAAATCGATACCACGTCACGATTGCGATTTCTCCATTCTTCGCCAAGTTGTATCCATTCAATCCTACGTGCATCATTGATTTCGTATCTGTTTACGCCTTCCCATATGCTAATAATTGTTTTAGATGATGTCATTCATAAGAATGAGGGATTGTACGCCTCTTGTGTCCTAATTAAACTTTGCCATCCCAATTAATGTCTACCTTGAGAGCGAATTTTTGGACAAGCTTTTTGGAGAGTTCTAGTGACTCGAAACAAATTGCAGTTTCTGTGGAATTTCTACCTTGGGTACATTCGTTTTGACAGGGTTATGCTGAATTTCTGCACACTCTTCTAATTAAATTTCGATAACGTCAATTCTCTGAAAGAATGGAAATACACATTCTTCTGTCCAAACCTTCAAAGGATCTCACCAAGTGCGACGTGAATTCATGCACTTGCTCATAGTAATTTCATTTACTGTTTCGGAAACGTGCTCGCGCTGTAATGCCTCATAAAAGTGCTCCTAGAAAAGATAACACAAGATCATACACAGCTCTCATGAAACTTGAGCTTTCACATTATGCAAACTGAATGAGTGAGTAGGTACATACATCATTCGTGTATAATGCAAAACATTACGAGATAAACGTAGATTGCACAATGTGCTTTCAACGCAGAGCATGAGATGATCCTTAGAAAAGCCGGAAAATATCGATCGGGTGGGTTTTTTTTACTCTACTTCTGCTGCTGGGATCCAGCGAGTCTCGCTGTTGTGTTCACTCTTAGCATTTACGAATGAGATGAGGAAAGGTACTGAAGGAGAGAGAATGTTATTATGTACTGTCATGGTGCAATAACTTAACGGACAAGGGCAAACAAGTCGTAATATTCAATGCTTTCCTCCATCCTCTTTCACCAGAAAAAAACCTCTTCCTCCGAAAAATGCCAAGTGAAGGGTTGAGAGGAAAAGAAGATGTACATTGAATGACATTATCTCCCTCTTCCACCTCATTTATAGGATGTGTGCTATGTACTCAGGTCTAAATGATGATGATGAATTTATCTGGGGGAAAAACCTTTCTCATTCACATATGTACAATGTAGTGTGGTGTGAGGGAAAGTTAAACCAACTCGCACTTTCTCCGCTAATTGGACAATAAAAACCAGCTTGCACTTCCTGCCTGTGCTCCTTGCAAAATAAACACCGAGACAAGCATTTCGCTGAGTCAATCATCTGCAGACTAATGTACTTGTGAAGTAATGAAGCACATCGTATTGGAATGCCCTTATAAACTATCATAACTCGTGAGCATCGTGGAATTTAGCAAGCGAGTCAAGAATTCAATAAAAACGGCGTAGTTTCAAGTTTCATAATATTGTCATCTTCGCTTCTCGGTAACGCTTGGATTCTCCATATCAATTCATCACACCATTAGAAAGCGATTATCGTAGGTCATGATGACAACGTTGGCAGGCACTTTCTTATAAAATCCAGCTTTCACCTTGTTCTTTGTGGTATTTAATGTATTCTGAGAATCTAGAACCATTACGCTGGTTCATAGGTATGTAAAAGGAAAGCTATTTTCGTTTTTATACAAAATGCCGTCGCGGAGCCTTTTGAAGGTGAAGTGATGAGACAATGGGGATAGTATAAAAGGATCTGTGATATTACATTTCTGTCCTTGCGTTCTTCTATTGTCACCTTTTGTTCCACGGCTCTTGCATTCAAGATAATCATAAAGTGGGAACAGCTTAGAAAGCTTCATTTCACCATTCAATATTTTATTGGTATTTATAGCATTTGATCGAGTGACAATGAAAATTCATTGAGAATCGATATTTTTCAAGATTCTTGTCTCTGTATCAATTAGGTAGTTTCTTCGTAGCGTAGCAGTAGTTTATTGTAAATCACCAACAGTTGAAAGACTAAAGACCAGTCTGTTTCCTGCAAATGCCAATTTGCAGCTAGCAATTAAGATGTATGTCATTCTATTCGTTAGTTTCTAGGCAAAATGTACATACATATATCTTGTGTGCATTTAGGCGTAGTTATAGTAGCTAATCACTCTGTATTCAATTTCATTGCGTTTTTCTGCCAAAGGTTGCCTAAAACTAGAAATTGCTACTTCAATTGATGGGTGATCTGCAACTTTAATTAAGATTACTTTCGTTAAGAATGAATTCTGGCGACGTGTTTCTTCATAAAAAAGGTTCGATCGAAGGCAAGAGTGCATCATAAATTGCATGCATTATTATGCGAACGAAAACGATCGTTAAGGTTCGAAACATGAAATGTCTCGGCCTCATCGCGTGTGCAGAAACCAGAACATAAACTATTAACCTGAGAGAGCCATGACACAAAGGAGCCTTGTTATTACATGGAAACTGGACACAACTACGGACACCAGTTACGAAACTTTAGCACAATGCATACAACAAATATACAAACTGGCACAAGATGAAGAAGGAGACATAAAATTTATCGATCTTCAAATTTAAAGATTGAATGTGGACACCACGGCACGTGCATTATCGCATTAAAGAAAGATGCTTGTAAAGATTGCTGAGGTGGACAGTTTTGTCACGTAGACAAGTAATAAATTAACTAGCTGATGCTAAATGCCAAAGATTGTCAAGAAATCATAAATACGATGCGGTATTTACCCGAGCATAATCCTAGTTCTTTCTCGTACTCTGCAAAACCATATACTTACATAATATTTATGAATGTATTTCTCGGTTGTCTTTGTCATTTGCTTTCTCTTTTCACGAAATAAGCTTAAAAGGTTACATTAAAACACTCAAATATCGTTTGACATGTAACCAGAGGTCTTTCATGACTTCGTTAAGAGGAGCACGAAACACGAAATTGCAACAAAGGTTGACATTTGCACGATATGAATCCATTTTGCGGCCGGTGGGGCAACTTGACGGCGAACTGAGGCACGTTCACACGTTTGATCTTCATTCAGGATGTATGAATGTAGGTAAAGATGATTGAATTATATATGGGGCAGGAGACCAAATGTACTTGTTGTCACGTCTCATTTCTCATATACGCTTCCAAGCATCCACCACGACGTCAGGGAAAAGGGGTAAAATGAATCACATGCAAAAGTCAAAGCAAAGAGATAGAGCTCTGCTTGTGAAATATTTCAATTCACATGAATCGTGGATTTTTAAGTTGCTTAAGAATGTCACCCGAAATCAAAAGTGCACATGTTACCGGTCTTCTATATAGGCGAGATGTGAGTAAAGTGTGCTATTTTCGTTCACAAAACCTAACGCAGAGATAAAAAAACGTCTAAGTAAGCATATGTACAGGTGGCGTATAAGAAAACTCGAACTTCAGTTTTCTCGTTCGTTGCCAAACCACAATACTGGAAGTAAAAAAGAAATACGCTGCGAAGAGTAAACGGACTCGTAAACTTCGCGGTAACATAATTTCCTTAATGCATATTTTTTGGGCTCGGATTCCTTGAGTTCCGCGCATTACGTTACTATTAGAATTTAGAATTCAATAAGACGAGGAAAACTTTTTTTTGGTAAAGTCTAGTCGTCTACTCATCATTTAACGTTTGCTTATTCCAACTCTAATTTTTTACACTATTTCCTTTAGACTAGGAAATACGCAATGTTTGCAGGTCTTCATTACAGCGTAAAAATGGAAATCAAACCAAACATTCGTTCGACAAATCTGTTGAATCTTGAACAATAAAAGTGGAAATTCGTGTTCAGCCAGTGCATTTTCGAGTGGCTCCTGCACTTACGTATTTTATTAGTTTACATGTCATTTTGGAATAGGAAATACTAATCAGTTAGGAACATATTTGTCCATTAAATATTTTTGCAACTGAGGAAAGGACATTGTAAAATTTATTCATCACGGAAAAGGTTATGCTAAGTAAACAGAAAAGACCTTTTGGCTATTCATCCCATAGCTTTTATAAAAAATGGAGGAGCAACCTTGATTATGCCTCGTATTATTCCGAAGGAAGCCTGAGTAAAAATGCACACGGACGATTTTCTTATAATTAATTGAAGACCACGTGTATGCTCAGTATGAAGCGAGCGACCACGTTAGCTTCAAATAGAAAAACTCCTCCTCCTCCTCCTACTTTTCCCGTCACTCGTCATCCGATTCTGTTGACTAAACCGATTATAACTCTATTCTTACCACAAAACAACACCGAGTGTATGTCGTAGTATAACAGTACTTGAGCAGCATATTATATACATACCACATTATTATCACATCACACTTGTGACTAATGACTTACAAGGTAAGGGAAACGTGGAGTGCTAATGTCATGAACACGTGAAAATACTCTACGCACGCATGCAGCTTCCCTTTTCGTATAAAGTTTGTGCAATGACGAAGATTACTCTGACTAACTGCAGAGCACTATTAAGTTTATCTGATTGTCAGTAATTATTATTTTGCTGAATTTTTGTTTTTGAATTTTGCATATTGATATAATATATTACATGAGCACGCATTAATGAATGTTTTTGCGTATTATTTATAGATCCTATAGTGTTCACCTTTACACTGTACGTAAACACAGTTAAGATCAAACTATCATGTTTGATTAAATTCATTCTCACGGACTTGAATCAAACTAGCAAACATGTCGTGTACATGAACTGCTTTGGATGCTTTATATGGATGGGCACCACGCCCCGAAAAACATTTTGCTTACCGAGAAAAGTTTTTGTAAAGAGATAAAATTTATTTACACTTTGACATATTTTTTGCATCATGAAAATATTTACGCAAATTTGACTATCCCCTATCGATATGCAAATAAAATTCTACATATGCCCGGAGCGAGAGTATGGGGGGATACACTACGATATATGGGTCAGCTTGCGAAATGCAACAACGACAATTGTTTTGCTAGGCTGAGGCTGAGCATTATATCATATCTTATGTGATGACAGTACACCAGTTAATGGCTGTATTATGTATTATCTACAATGTTTGCAAGAATCTGTGTCAGCGAAAGCTCCCCACGCATATACGTACATCCAGCAAAAATTAATGATGATGTCCAAAGTTTCCAGCAAATTTCCAAGGTTATCTTTTGGACCTGACTGGATGGTATATCAGCTGAATTGAGAAATATTTTACTCATTCAGAGTGAAATGGAAAATCCATATGTGGCTTATAACAGCACAAGTTCACTTCGAAAAAGGTCATATAAATGCAACATATACAGGCTCCTTCTCCTTGCATTGACGCTCAACCTTAATGAGTTTGTTTCACAATTGTAACATTGTCTGTTGTTAGCATTAGAAAGCCATTATATGACCTATTGCAACATGTTTACCATAAAATCTCTAAATGTAGCCATGAATACATGTCCTCCGATAAATAAATGAATTATCAGTTGGTGTGGCCGTACAATATATTTACATGTGACCATACATTATACATATTTACAAAGAATGTTTCCAAAAATTAAGAAAAACGAATTACTTCTCCGTTCATAATAGTAAATCTTTCATACGAGAAGATTTTGTATTACAAGAACATGGAAAGTTTAACTGATCGTAAGATTAGCAAAACGATGGGCCGAAGGTTTTTTACGAGATATTTATTAGCCGGGCAATATAAAGAAAAATTCCGGTAGTTATTATAACAAGTTGGATCCATTGTCCTCTATCGAATGTTCACTGGTCGAGAAGAATGAATTGCTAATAAATGCGAAATGGTTGTAAGTTGTAAGAACATATTTCTCAAACATATAGCCACAAGTCCTCCATACTCGCACAGAATTTTCCTTCTATATAAATATACTTCTATAAAAACTTTGGTTGACTATAGGTGCACTATATGCACTTATTTTTTATAGTAGTTATATGCGCTAATTAAAATTATCATATGAACATATGCATATTCCTATATTACAACCGTTTGGCATGCAAACTTCATAGAAATGCAAGGACAAAACGGGAACCATGACAGAGTCCACCGGATCGTGTGATGCTTGATGCTGTTGCTGTTTACATGACTATTATAATGAGCTCGGTACAGCACATACCTCTGAACATTGTAGTTGATAAGAAGTTATCAGAGCAGAAAGTTATGCTAGTGTAGCCTTACGAGCATCAAAAGTTTGACGGTGACAAAAAGAACTGATCATGATCAACATGCTCTGTATCTGTATGCCTCAATATTGTCCGATGTAGGGATGCGATGGTATGCCATACAAAAAAGAGGGGATTCCATTTCAATTATGCACTGCTGGCATTTACTGGAACTTTCGCCACAACACAGCGCGAACTGAATGAACATTGACCAGGATTGAATATGCCACGGGTACTCTTTACGCTGATGAATTATTTCTAATTGTAAAATTCTATGATCAACAGAGGCTCTATGTTACAGAGCAGTTTCCCTTAAAATGCATCCATGGGCATCTTTTATGCAAATAAATGTACGTGCATTTTCGATTGACGGTTGAGGACAATGTTTTCTAATTTCTAACAAATCAGAGAATGTGAGTGTCGCTTACCTGACTCTTTTAATCACCAAGTCTTTCGAGTCAATTTGCTTCCAAGCTCCATGCAAATAATCCTTACAAATTCCAAAGGCCTTTTCACGAATATCCGAGTTGAGCCCCGTGCAATCCATATTGACGGCTAAAAACTGAGTCCACTGTCGATGTGGATGACCTGTCCCAATATTACTTCCAGGAGGGAGAGGACTGATGCAAATCTCGTCGTCAAGGACGAGGTCAAGATCGTGCCCGCTAGTTTTATGACTCCCGTTTGAGGCTCTCGCGATAGTATTATTGTTGTTCACAGATGCTCCGAAATGTTCGATGGGACTCCGAGATCTGGATGATGCAGTGGAGGACTGGGAGGTCGTTGACGACAACGACGATGATGAGTGGGTTCGCACAGCTCCTGCCCTCACGATTGCTCCTTGCGATTTCTGGTGAAGTCTGTGACGACCATCAAGAGTGCTCTGGTGGTCACCACTTGGGCCGTACAAATGACTAGCGTGCTGGAGTAGAGAAGTATTATTTTGATGCGTTTCCGGACCACCGTTTAGGCCACCGTTGGGGTTAGCATTGGAGTGATTGTTGTGTTGTTGCTGCGAGTGATACTGGTGATTACCACTACTGGATTTTCTTGAAGCTAGACCGTTTCCTCCGTTGGCATTGGCACGACTGATGCCACGAAACAGTTTCAACTTCTGTCTTGTCGATCTCATCCTACGAGCACAAAAATTCATTATATAGCGGCTCATGTAATAAAATGAAAGCATGCAATGCATAGAACACAGCAGGCAACGTTTGAGGATGTGGCTGAGATGGAAGTGTGCAAAATGTGCATATAAGCTCGAGTCCCAATAATAGCACTGCATATTATTATTCGTGTTATACTGTATCGGAGACAACCAAGTTCCACAGTTCCACCTCCTCCGACCAAGTTAAATGTGCATTAGACGAGCGACTATTTTGTGGATAAGACATACACAATACCCAGGCTCGAGCTCTAATACCAACTGCGGTTTGCATGTGAACATATAGGAAAAATTGAAGAGAAAATAATGAGCACGGTACTACTGATTGTGAATGCTATATACCAGTGCCAGTGCAAGGCGAATCATTACGCGGTTACTGAGGCATATATGTATCTATTTCCACGCAAGGGATATACACTGTCAGTGTACACTCATTAAAACACGTTAATTTCCAAACGGTTCCGTGACGTTGTAACGACCAATGACGATGATGTCATAAAGCCGCAGTACTGCCAACATGAGAAAGTTGTAAACGATGTAAATTTACACGTTGAACTACGCTAGAGATTTTTAATTACGACGGGATGCAGCTAGAGGAAGAGTCTATAATTTTAAATTGAAAGTTGAGCTGATTTCTCACTAATAATTTACGATCAGTTTTAACTTTTACTCCCGTGTCTTAATTATGAGAGGAGAATTGCTAAAAAAAATTACCGCCAAGGCTATTTTATTCTGCTTGAAACTGTCTCATTGAGAAACATGAAAACCACTCGAGCACCAAGCTGATGTTACGTTAAGATTGAAGAGCTATTGTCCCGTGATATGACGATAAGAGTTATTTAGTTGGAGTGGGAGGGTGTTTAAGCATTTGACCATTGAATTGGAAGCGTTCACACCTCCTCTGATCGATACTCGAGACTCAATTTTTCAGGATTCGATACTGCAGTAGTGCTGGCGTAGTCCAAAAGTACGTAAATGATTCATACGTCATGCATAATTCTGCAGCATTTCATGGGTGGACGACGTAGGTTTCTTCTACATGAATCAGTTCCATGCCAAAAAAAGCTGACCAACAACTTCCTCAGTTTGAGTTTAAATAAATACTCTAAGAATATTTTTATTCTCCTTCCTTTTTCTCCACAATCATAAAGCAGATGGATATGCAACGAATGCACAGAAGCTGAAGAAAATGAACATTACCTCGAAATATTGCGTGTCTTCTTTTCCACCAAGAGTGTGATAACGCAGAGGGACGACGCTGGGGGGACAGAGGGCAACTAATTAGTCACAAAGCGAGGCTAATGTACTGTATCGGATGTCGACACGTCTTACAGAGAATTAAACAGCGTCTATATTTATGTGTTAACCGGAGCGACGGGTTATCGGACAAGGAAAGTTGTATATCTCTGGTCCTACCGTAAACATCACATTATTTCGGAAAATTGCGACGTATATGTATATCCTCCGTCTGGACCAACGTAGACTTAAAAATAGTCACACGAAGAATGATAACAGACTGAATAAGCCTTTTTATTCTTCACTTTCGTTGCAGTTATTTTTACTCAAGAGAGCCAATGTCAAAGTCTCACTGTTCACTGATAAAATCGATCAACACAGTAAGTCAAGTCACTTGGTTCGTCCTTACAAAGAAAACCTTTCCAATATGGATATATTTGGTTTTTCCTTGAAGAGGTCTTCTTTCACTCCCAGACATTACTTAACTTGAAAAGCCAGATAAGAAAAACCTTTTCAGACACTGCGTTTTTCCATGGTTTATTTATGTAAAACAAAAAATGAGATTGTAACATCGTCAATCGTCAAGTCTAACCCAAAGGATGTGTATTTTTTTATTGAAATATATATCCCCCAAGTGTAAAAAATGCTTAACCTTGACATTAAGCTCGGTAATGTTGATGACATGCTGACATGCATGGATTGTCTTAATGCACACTTTTAACTGTCTACTTTTGCGTCGCTTTCAGTTCAAAATAACTGGATTACACTCGCACAAATTGACGTCTTAAAAACTTGTTTTCCACAAATTTCGTGGAAACAAAATGAATTCTAAAATGCGTCTAATAAATATCATTTCACCTTCATTTTCAACATAGCACAATTTGAGAAAAAAATCACAACGTCTATGTGTGCAAGGTGTCATTAGCTGTTTGCAAATTTTTTGGGCGTTGTATGTTTACATGAGAACTGGTAAAAAAATATGTCTAGGACGAAAGTCGTCCGACTGAGTGAGTGTGTGTGTGTGTGTGGCTCGACTAACGTTTTGTAAATAAATACACCAACGAACTAGTTCATTGAGAAAACACTGAATGAGTTGTAGGGGAAATTTTGTCTTTCTTTTTATAGTTTAAAGAGTGAGCGATATGCAATGATGCTCGAAAACGGAGAAGAAACAAAACAGATATATCCACGGTTACAAGTTACAACCGAACCGGAGTAGGAAGTGGAGTAAACTGGTCTGCCTACACAAACTCCGCATTTTTCAGCACACACGTAGTAGTACACTTTTGAAGTTGCACACACGTATCCTATTCGCATAACGCACTCGACATAATGAAAAAATTGCTACTCGTGAAATCTCTCTTTCTGTTTCTGCAAGTCAGATTTCGTCTTAGCTAAAACGAAATTTTACTCGTGATATTTTTTGTGAGTATGCAAAAAATGACTGGGCAAATTCCCGGTTCCGAGGTATCCCAGCATGTTTTTTTACATATTGCGAACTTGTCCTCCTCAAAGCGACATAGTACGTTTATGACTTAATGGTATTTTGATCCGAATTACTTTTTGAGAGAATTCCATTTGAACCTTTTCTTTGGTTAACTGAAGTATGACAGAATTCCTCAAATGCAATCCAATGTCATTCCAAAGGTTTGCAATTTTTGATGGATAATGCCGACTCGTGAAATCTAATTCTTGGATCTTTTGTTAAAAATAACTTCTCCCGTCAATTCGTTCTGCTTAAATGGAACTCCGAAGGCCTGTGAAGCGAAAAATTAGTACAAGTGGCAATACTTTGATTATGACAATGTGCAGCCTTTAGGTGCGAAGTTTAATGAGCGAGCACATTCGAGAATTTAATGTCTTTCAGTGTACGAGTTGAGGAAGCGAAGAACATCTTGAAACCATGTTTTGTCAGCATATCATGTTTCCTTGTATCTTCGCTATTCGAAGATAAGTAATGTTTGCGTGTCCTGGATTATATAAATATATGCATATACATTTATGACAACCGTCGTGTGCATATCTCCACATTACTCACTGAATGAACGTCGGTTTGAAAGGATATTATCTTTGTCTGTCTGCCATGCCAACAGTAGTGCAGCTGGCCTTGGTTTATTTTCAGAAATAGTAAGGAAAGGGTCAGTAAAGGAATATTTCCTTTCAAGATGATGATGTGTTGAAAAAGAAAGTACACAGAGTGCTATCATGACACATTATGATTTATGGGTAACAGTGTTCACTTTTGTACAGTTTTACATTTTTTGGGGATCGTCAAATCCTGAGCTACGCTCAAACTTGTGCTGGATGACGCATTTTTTTCATGTCTGGAAGAATTGAGTTACCACGAAATTTAGTTAGCCAAGGTTTAGTATTAACTTCGTTCTGGATGGCTAGCTCAGAATTCTCAAGAATTCATTATTTACGACCTTTGTCCAAGTTTTAATTTACCAAGCTTTTGTAAACTGAGACTCAGAGCTTTGTATCCACGATAAAGTGTTAATTACACCTCCACACCGTGCAAAGAACTAAGAAATGCTCAAACACATTTGTCTCGCCAAAATATTATTGCAAAATGTATCTATACAATGTTATGGGGATATATTCTTCATTTCATGACTAGTTCGTTGTTCCATTTAACTTTCGCTATTAACCCCTTTTTAAATATTAAACGCAGAATACCAGGCACGCAAGTTTTAAACTGCAAAAAACACTGACTCGGTTTTGGCGAAGCTATGTAGCTGACCGAAATCATAACTTCGGTTTTTTGCTAGATTCGAAAACGGTTGTAGGTGAAACGTAGACCTACGCAGACCTCATTATTTGTCAAGTGATATGTAAACTTGGCAAGAATCGGTTTAACCTTACGATGCGACTAGATGTTTTTCCTTCCCGGTGGCGTGGCCCAATGAGGTAGAGTGGCGTGGTTTCGTGACGTATATTCCGTCGATGAGCAACTTAAAAGATTCTTTTTTTTACAAATGTTCGTAGTGTGAAACTCAATAACAAAGCAGTTTCATCGGTACAGGGAAAACAACGGGCAACGCCACTGATTTTTACTGTGTAACACACACTAACACATTTTTTTCCGAACCAAGCGCCCAAATAAAATACAGTCAATTGAAGCGGAAATTGTAAAGTCAACATGCACTTTTCAGTTTGCGTTTTTGCCGTTGTAAAACTCAAAATAACTGTAATATAGTCTTTTTATGTAATCTATGCACAACTTCGCATTTTCGCAAGACGTTTGTAACTGCAAAGACTTCAAAATATTATTGTGTGTTCGATGAGTTTTTTTTGTTTCAGTTTTTCCTCAAAATAACTTGTTTTTCCGCACTTCTACTTGCCACCGTGGAATACGTAAAAAATGATCCCGGATTGGATAAAGGGCTCATCTGTCTCTCGTACTTAAACAAGCATTTTCACTCACATGAATTACGTACAAGTGGAAGAGGAAGTAGTGCTCATAGTCTGCTGACGTTGGCACGAATACTGAAGGGAAAACAGATCTCGAACTTCTCTCTTCACCAGATTGTAACACACTCTCTCTCCCCTAATTTAAGAAGGAGTATAGGAGCAGTAGTAGCTCGATGTTTCTTGCTTTTCTCCGGTTTTTCTAGTCTCAGTATGTGAACATGTTTCCGTGTTACGTTCTGTCGCAGGAGAACGACTAGCGACTGACTGGAATTTAACGTAGGCAATATCTGTAGAGACACGGGTGATACGTTCACGAAACACTTTCTCGACTGGAAGGTTATTTCAAAGAGTTCGGTTCTCCCTTCACTGGAATATATGCCTTCTCTCCAGTTATTTTATTTTCCCCGATATTTTCTCTCTGCTATCCTTTCACATTTCGTCGCTTGTGGGCATGTTCCTTGGTATACCGTTATTGCTCGTATGTATGCAAAACCTACTACGAACGAGGTATAGAATTCCGTATGCACCGCAGCAAGGAATTATGTTAGTAAGTTCTTTAGATTGCAGACCACAACTGCAATATTTTGCTTCCTATATTATATAGAGGCAAGTTATACAAAGGCTTTCTCCACTCGCCTATAGGCTTAATGCTTAATTCGCATTTGCATATTATGAGCTTGTCTGCAAGTCAATGCTGCTGGATGGTGAATATTTTAAAGAAATGGTTGGCTCTGGGCTCCTGGAAATGTATGAGAACCCTTATTTTTACAAATGTCAAAGATTGTACGCGGAACTTTGCTATAATGTGCTTACGAGCAGAATTTCTGTCAATTCTGTGCATGTCAATATTTTCAACATATCTTTTTCGCGTGTGTGCTGCATGCTATGCCGTTGTCGGTGCCGGTCAAAATTGATTGTCCAGTTGTGTGACGTGTATTTATATATAGTTAGACTTGTTTGATTGGGCCTTGAGTAAATGGTACAGTGGAGACAGCAATCACTGCTTTCACCGTTGTATTGAACCTGACGAAGCGAAGGAAGGAAGTGCAATTCGTCGATATTGAAACTATAATTGGGTGTGCCAATTTCATATTTGTCGACGAGCTAATGATATAAGTTGCCGGTGAAACGGGTCTTTTATGTTCCAATTTTCTATTTCCTCCTCAAGCCATTATTTCAATTACGAATTAAGGAAATGTGAGAAAGGAAGTCAGCTAATTATAGGGAAAGTATATAAACTAAACGATGGCGCAGCGCAAGACTAAGATTGTATTAAGATTTGAAGATCGGCTATATGCTCAGGTCGTTGTCCGTTTGTAAATGGTTATATGGTAACTGATTTGTGTTTTTGTGCCCAAGTTTAATATTGATATTGCTCTATATTGACAAAACATAGAAGGCACGTCGGCAATCAAACATTATTTTTAAAAGGCTAACGTATTTTCGCTTTCATAAACTCGCGATAACTCCGCACTGTCGAATGAGCCAAACTCTGTGCCATAGATCTTAAATTAAATTATGAGCTAGCGTATTTTGTCCACTTACTCTGAAAGCATGTTCATGTTCATATTTATCCTGCTCAATCAAGTTTCCCATTAACAGTTGGTGGATCAGAATAGAAAATGACACGCAGTTTCGAATTTCGGATATACTTATAATATAGGTATAGGCGTGAGCATTTATATATAATTTTAGGAAACGTACAAAATATCTGTAATACATTATGTCGACTCTCACTCTCTCAGGAAATAAAAGTGAATTGTAAAACGCAGTACCAGTTCCATGTTCCATCCTGCACACACGTTCACTGACTCAAGTCTACTCTGCCTGTCTGTATGCTCGTTGGAATGAATGGAAGTGGATCTGAAGCCGAATAATATTTTGGCGCATACTCGGAAGACTGACGACTCGCCGTCTTCCTTTCTCCGCGTTGCAAAGTAAACATCAACGTAGCCATCCAGTATAGCATCACAATATTTTGCCTTCCAAGACCTGTTTCACGTATATGTCTTCGCACCACGTAAAGAAATGGAGTACTAGATTTTATATATTTATGTTGTTTCGTATGTGCGTTACATTCACTTTGAGAGAGCACCACAGGTACAAGATTGCGAAAAGTAAATCCAAACTACTGCAATGTGCACTGCGAACAGTGTTCCAACGTATCGATTCATCTCTCTCGCTGAAGGAAACTTTCTAGCGTGGGCAAAGTGTAGATTTCGTGTTTTTGATAAATGTAAACACAATGTTACTTTCTCACGGATAAATGAATTGAAGAATAGTTTCTACGCGTCCAATCCAATTCAACTTTATTACTGACAAAAGATTCATGACAACCAAGGAATGTAAGACAAAATTGAAATGACAAAGACAAGGCGTACCCTAATTCTCGAGAAATGTAGCGGGGAGTCGAAATAGTTGTAATCTGGCTATAAAAATCTAGAATATTCGGATTGGGATGCTTTTTGTTTAATTCTCTGTGTTAATGATTCTTCAAGTAATTGAAATTCTGGTTAAATAAACTCAGTTGTCAGTTAAGAACACTGTTATATCTAGTCACAGATAAATTATTAGACCATTGACGCGAGCATAGAATATTTGCAGAAATATCACGGGAACATTGCATACATTTTTACTGTACATTTGTAAGGGGAAGGGAGACATCGATTATTTTCCCACGTCCTCGGTATGCGCATATTGTGCATGCAGTTGCAATTTACGCTAGGGAACGCTTGCCAATCCCCTAGAAAATCCCTCATCGTTCCCTAAAGAAAGTAAAATGCGCAATTTATTCAAGAAATGTGTATAGTAGCTTCTGACGATGAGTGAAACAACTAATTATTGTGAGTAAGGCTTGGTTTTATTATCTATTATGCCTAATAAGAAACTTGTCTAGCCATAACGAGTTCATAATGAATAGCCAATAGGTTAATTAAAGTATCACAGAAGGGAGAATTCATATCGGTACCGTGCACGGTTAGGGCGTAATATTTAATATTTATACATGCAAGTCCAGCTAAGTCTAACGTTTATTTTTCCCATTCTATTTTGTATTTACCAATTCAGTTTTCGATTCTGGAATTCCAGTTTTTTTGGCATTTTCTCCAGAACCGTTGTCCATTGCAAAACCAATATTTCAGAATTGGCTAAAGACATGGAGAGGAGTCAGTGGGCAAAATCCTGAGTGGTAAAAATTAACACCGGGACCGGTTACGTCGTAAGTCGTTTTTGGAAGCAGTCAAGTTAGCTAGATACAGCTCTGTATTTACTTTGCATCATCAACAAAAAACGTTACCCATAAATTCACATTTCAAAATGGAAGCATGCTTTATGAACCAAAATGTTCCAACTGACCAAACACAAAATCATTAGCCGTAGATGCACCTCAAATTTGAGTAATAATTTTAAAAAAATGAACAAATCACAGTGCACTGCATCGAATCATAGCTTACACATGCATTAGTACGTAGTTAAAAGGTTTAAAATGCGAAAACCATGAAGCTGACTAGATCTATTATAGCCTCCTCAGCTCAACCAGCTTATTAGAAGTACAGATGTACCAGACCTGCATTAATATTCCGCATGATTTTGCGCAGAATGACGTTGTCTCAATTGTTTTTGGGAAAATTCATGCAGATCCTGAGTGAGAACTGTTGGGATGTCTCTTGCTTTTCCAATGAATTATTGAAAACATGATCCTTTTTCATTTCGGAGAAACGTCAGTGTAAATATTTAATCGTGTTTGCACCAGATCAATTTAGCAACTGCGTATACGTAAATCCATAATCCGCAGTATACCATTTATTCATAGAGTGAGTCATTCGTCATATCGTATGAACAAATTTTAAATGACCAGTATTATAATATGGCAGAATTACGCCGTACTGCAAGTCCCTTTTGCGCATTTTTATGGCTATGATTTTTAACGACATAAGTTTCTTGCCCACTGTTAGCTAGATGTATTGCACGACGCATTCTACAAGAAACACTAGAATTTTTATATTAGATATGCAATAGACCTAACTTCTCTAACATACGTGGACTGAACGTTATTCGTTAGCGATATTCTCTAGAATTTTTTAAACACTGCACTGGAATGGCATGCTTCCTTTTGCAAACTTGCAAGCTATCTGTCTTACCTTCCTTTTGTCTGATGTATTGAATATGCTTATAAATGGTTGCCAATTGGTTCAATGTTCGTAGTGAAATTGCAATTGACCCCCCAACAAAGGAATAGTACAGAATTTATTGTTTACACAATCACTGCAAACATAGAACGAAACGGGAAGCTGCATTCAGGTATCTGAAATCTGCCTGCTCATCGATCAACATTTTTCCTAGAGGTAAAAGCGAATAATATTTGCAGAAATCTGAATTGTATCGTGATCATTGCACTCTCCAACTCGCCGCAAGTATATCAGCTTCCATCTAACCATTTATAGTAATGTTGTCATGATTCATGAACATTGACGTGAAGTAATATGCTGTGAGCGGAGTTGTGAATGTGATGCATCCATAAATATATCGTCCGCTATAACGTCATACATTTTGCCACTCGGAAATGCCAGTGAGAATCAACTCTAGTATATCCACATGGAGAACTCAAACTCCGAATGTCTTCTTTTTTTCAACATCAGGTCATCTTTGGCGGAAGTAAGTAGGGCGATTTCCTCTTTATGTTGAGGCATGTGCCGAGTGTGAACTCACTGACACCGATCACCGTGCTACGAAATCATGGTGTGATGAATGGAGTAGCTCTGTATCAAAACGTCTCTCAACTGCGTATGCAGTTCTGTTTGTAGAATCAGTCTTCTTCGTTTGGCCAAGCAGAATTCTCGTATGAACCTTTAGGCGTTCCTTCGAACTTGGTTTAGCGGACGATTAAAAACGTACGCCTAATTTTAGCTCACTTCACTGTAGCCAATAACTTTATGGCACATCATATCATTTATATAAAAATGAAAGCATGACTTCAAAGAGTAACTCATTAATGATGCAGCATCTGCGTCTTCTGACAGCAGTCATGTCAAATCACGAGACAAACACGGACAGATTAACATAGAATGTACGCTTTATTTCAATATATTTACCCTCACATTTTAACGTCTTAATCATACTTCCGTAACATCATCATTTATAACTGTGTTTCTACTCATACCAAATTTACCAACTGAATTGATTTAATCAAAATTCTTTCAGCGTTCCTCTCCAAACCAGGCTATGAATCATGGCTTTACAAACGTTTTTCATGCTAATATATAGTTTTTTTGCTTTGGAGAGGCATTCGAACTTTGCCTACTCCTTCGATAAATTTCCGAAATATAACTTAAAAAGATAACATGTATTGCATCAAACAGCAATAAATACATGCGTCTTCAACAAACAAAATTGCTTGTCCGCTTTGCTACATATATAAACCTAGGATAAAGCTGCCACACATGATGACAGGAATCTATTTACTTAAAAATCAGACAAAATACATTAATAGTTTCATGCTTACAAGGAAGGTGACTTTTTGGTGGAACTTGAGAAATAAATTGAGCTTCGGGATTTCTAAACAATTAGAGTGAATTTAAAACCTGATCAAACATTTAAGTTCAAAATTACGTGATTAAAATTGATTTTGAAAACTTTCTACAGAAAATAACATTGAGCTGGTATAGAGTTGATTTTTTTTGTAGTTCCACTAAAAAAAGTCCCGTTTCTTGTTAGACGACTATAACTAAAGAGTTTGAAAATAGACAAGTTGTAGACGAGCGTCGTGTCTTATTCGTGACACAGTGTACTATTTTTTGTTGTTTTGTACGCAATATATGGAAAAGAGCAAAAATAACATCACATATTTTGAACGGAGGCATAATGTTTTAAACTTCTTAATACATCATAATAATACATGATACGCACCCATTCTTTGACTACAAACAATCATCAAATTAAATCGGAACTATAGTATGCATCGCAAATGCGTTCTAACAAACATAAACATACACCAACTATACGAATAGTGAAATAAAGAGAGATTTTAAAATTCATATAATGACTTGATCATCTTGTCTACGCAAAAAAATTCTCTTCACAGTAACAAAATCAAATTCCCTCACTTTGCATTCAATAAAATCCTCGGTTGCCACAAACAACATCAAAATATCAACCTACTTTATCCTGTCACTATTTTCCATGAAAACATCAATGAGTAAAGAGTTTCGCAAGCAAATCATTAATATATAGGCATACTCATGCCTCGCTATCATTCACACGCCACGCCACAAGTTCAGCTCATCCACACATCATCATTCTCTAAATATTGACACGCTCACAGACACAAACATCATCGTCTGCTTATCTAAATACTGTTTTTCATTTTCAACTACACCTAGAGCACAATTTACACAGTGAGTTCGGCTATGAAACAAAAAAAAATTATATGATCATTCACAAGAGAAACGCAACCATACAAGTTTATAATACTACTGAAATAGAATATACTGCTGTTTTCTATTTTCAGTTACGTAGTTTTGATCATTATTGGGTTTACATCAGAAACGAAAAAAGAGGCAAAAGGAAAGACAGCCTTTCACTTTCCTTAGTCGAGGGAAATATATGTGGCCGTGGCACGTTTCTGAGGATAAAAGAAGCAATTCTTAAAAATATGAATTGCATCAAACCTACAATGTAGCTATACATAAGTCACTGCTGAGATTCCATCAGTTTATGGCTTAAGAAGTAGTCTAAATCCCTAAAAAACCGGAATGACTCTTACGTTCATCTTGAATTTACTCAAAAGGAAAACCGTTTCAGAGCTGCTGTTTGAAATGACGACGTATCATGTAGTATAGGATTTCTTTGAGTGGACGGCCTTCAAGGACGGCATTACATTTCTCGGGCGTAGTTAATTCTCATATAATACTACTCTGGAGGAGTACTTTATCAGTATTTACATTTCAATTTAAGCGACGTCTAAAATTCTACGTTTCTACATTTCATAGCATATGACTGCATTTTTACAAGTATGTACAGAGATATCAGTACTATTAAATATTTACAAGCATGTCACTACGTGCGTGTGTGTATTATACAATTTTATGCAACTTTATTGGACATTAACTAAGGTAATTAGCGAGATTCTTTCCTTTGTTTCACATCCATCATAATACATTATATTATGCATATATTATTGTGTTTCGACCTCTATCCACCTATAAAAAGTACACCTCGTCCTTAGTGTTTTTATGACGTGTATATTAAACAGCTTTCATGCGTATACACCTCACGTGAACGTTAGAGCTACATTTTCTTTTCTGTTTTTTACATATAGTCGTTGTTTAAGGAGTTAACTAAGGAGATAAACTAATCGTAAGTAGTTGCATGATTGACCTCGTGTGGCCAGCTTCCGCTTGATTACTCATCGCACGCTCGGTAGAAATGGAAATTAAATTCAAAGAATTTGGATGTTGAGTCGTCCAGTAAGCATATATTCTGGAATGAGAATTACAATTAGAGAACATCCGTCGTCCACCCATCTGAACATTTGTGTATTCTGAATGTCTGGTTACCTCGTAATCTTCACGATTTGGCGAAAATCTCATGTTGAACCTTGAGTATGGACTTGCCCCGACATGCAAGGTGGTGGAAAACACGTTATTTCCAATGACTTGAATGACATATGTATCCATACTCAACTGCCGACTTGTCGGATCCGAGTCATTGCTTGTCACAACGGCACTCATGCGACAATCAGGTTGTGAGTAGAACTCATTGCAAACCTGTGGCTTTGATATCTCAAATTTCGAAGAGAAGCTGAAATAGGTAATTAAAAGTTGTGGTATTCTAGGTTGGAGTAATGTAGTGTGGTGCGAAGTTAATTACTAATGTTGTTGAAAACTACTTACTTAAACACAATGGAAAGATTTAACTCGTCCCAGTACTTGCTAAGAGGAACATGATACGTTAGGTTAACCCCAGAAAAGTATCTATTTTCGGTAGAAACGCAGTCATGATATCCTTCAGAGTTAATCATACAATATGAAGAATCCAAACTTTGATTAATGCTTCCTGATAAAATACGAATTGATGGCACGGTAATAAGTTTTGGAGCTGTAAAGTACAAAACGTGAAGTTACATAAATGGAACAAGAGGACACATTGTAAGAAACATATTGTACTGTGGGAGAGTTTTCTCACTATCTCTATGAGTTTGACGTCTTCGACGTTTCTTGTAGTCCAAACCATTCTTATTCACGGCATTGTTCGTCTGAATAACAAGGATTTAAAAAAATAAATACTGTCAAGTTAAGGAATTCAAAATGAAGAATATGTTGTAGGATGACTTACTGGCGACGCAGAGACAGTGTCGACCGTATTGTTACTACTTCTGCTCGTTTCTGTTGCCATATTTGATGGAGATCTCTGCTGCTGGGACATGAACGCGCCCGTAAGCGACACATGATTTCGTCTTTCGATTTCTGAGTAATCCTGTGGGTTCTCCTCCAAATTCGTTCCAGGGCAGCAGTATGGCTGAAATGGTAACAGTTAACGTGAAAATACAATTTGGAAGGTACTTTTATAACTTCTACAATGGCTAGAAGACTCACTTTGCACGGCGAGCTAGAGAAAGATAGTGTTGCAGGACAATGTGCAGGCCTTCCAAGCACCTGAGGGTTTGCAACAGGCTGCGGTTGTGAGTATATGACATTTTTCACAATACTTGAGGATGCCAGTTTTGTTGGAATTTTGGATGGTTTCGTCGACTGATAGTAGGGATGAGGTGAAGAGGCTGAGTGAAAGTTGCTGCTGGGTAAGTGGGAAGTGTGATCCGGAGAATTGGGGAAAATATCATTCAGATACGGTGAACCGGGATGATTTAGGTAGGGGTGAGTGGCGTTAAACAAACTTCGAGTATTATGATAGTACTCAAATGATGACCTCTTGTGGTATTCCAAAATGTACAGAGTAGCCATTGCCACCAAACTGAATCAGAATTAGCAACACATTATTTATCAACTAAACAAAGTAGCGGACATATTGAAGTACGTCAAGAAACTGCTTATTTCAGACTCACCAGAAGGCCATAATTAAAACAAGAATAACTATCAACAATTGGACGCAGCGGTTAGAACAAAGCAGTTCTGACACTCCTCTCACACGTGAGTCGGCTCGGGGAGTTCCTTTTCTAACTGAATCTGTTAGGAAATCATAAACGAGGGCATTAAATTAAACCTATTTGACTTATGTTGGTAATTCTAGTGATTTATTTGACCCCATACCTCTTGTGAGACTGGAATGAGATTCAGTGCGCTGATGTTGTGTGATTTTTTCGAGTTGATCAATCCGGGTTTCCAGCTTTCCCGTGACCTTGCAAAGTTCCTTCACAGCGCCAATGTTCTCCATGAAAATACGTTCCTGAACGTTTAATTATAATTAAATGATACAAAACTACATTTCAAAAATGCGAGAGGAAATAATTGCATGGTTTCGGAACAGTACCTTGTTGACGACCAGAAAATTGTCGACCTTCTGGCCATTTGGAAGTTCAACATTTCCTGTTTCTTTAACTGCTTCTGGAAGGATTTTACGAACTTCCTGCGCAATGACGCCGGTGTCCATGGCCTCGTCTTCCGCAAGTCCTAACATTTTCGCAAACTCCGGATTGTATTTATAACGCACAACTCGGAGTTGCTGCACATTCTTCAGTTGTTCTTTCGTGTCGAGCTGAAACCAAAAATATTACCATTTTATAGCCGTTTCCAAATAAACATTTGTCTGTGACATCGACATGACCTGACAGATAGATTTAATGGGAGGCTACCTCTGTTATGTCCTTCTTTGCTCTACAATCACTAGGATGTGTTATTTGGCCAGTGATCTTGCAGTTTCCGTAAACAACCAACGCCTCCTCTGGACGATCTGTGTTAATTCCCACACGTCCAGCATGATATATTGAATCGGATGTATGTCCTTTCTGCCAGGAGAGTTCCATGTCACTTTCAAATTGTCCTGGATTCGATGCCTGACGCAGAAATTTATTCAACACAATCTTAAAATGACTAGGGCAGTTTTTTAAATGAATCTTGTTTTTTGTACCTTTGCAAAACTTACTCTCACGATGATTCTTTGTGACGAATGAGCAACTATTTGGTATACTCCTCCATCTGTGCAATGTGCGTTGAAGCTTACAACAAGGTAGAAATACCGCTGGTCAGGATTTGGCTTCCCCTTTTTTCTCATGTTATTCGACGTCGTCTCATTGAAGTGCAGACGACCAACTGTGATTTTCGATATCTGATCACCATTTAGTTCCATTCTATTGTAACAGCAAAAAAATATATCAAATTTAGCACACTACTTATATTTCCCATATACATTTTATCACTGAAGAACACGAATTCTGGAAAACTTACAGAACTGGGTGAAAGGGCTTTTTGCTTCGATCGCTTTGTGACTGCTCAATTTTGATGACCTGATTTGGTGACTCCATCTTCACTCCGTAAAAATGTACATAAAAATTTTCAATTGGCTTGTAGCCGTCTGCCGCTTTCACATATTTCGGTTCGCCTTGAGCTTTTGCATGACAGGTGATCTGGAAATGGTTTTTCTTTTGGCAAACAAAAGCATCGTCGGAGTTTGAGAAATTGAAACCTTTATCAGCGTCCACCTTGTAATACGGCATCGTTCTGGAAAACATTGGGAAATGATTTTATATGGCAATTTTTAGTAAGTGAAATGAACTGACAGAAAAGGATATTTTGGATTTATACTTACAATTCTTTAAAAGCCTCGTCTGCAAGTACGTGCCAGTTGTTCTCTTGGAATGACTGAAACTTTATGCATTGATAATTCGCGTCAAGGAACATGGAGGGATCCCCTGAGAAATCGAATCCGTAGTCGTCGTCCACTTGCACACTGTTCCCATTTGTGCTATTATTGTTGGAACAGTTCGAATCTGATGGTGACATGTCCGCTGAGAACCCTGAAAATCGAACAAGCACGTTGCACGTTTAGCCAAAAAAAAATGGAACTTTCCACATATAAAACGTGAATGTATCACAGTTGTTGCAAGTAACTTACCTGGCTCCTGTTTTACGTGAACCATCTTGCCAGATGTCGCACCTGAACCCGATGACTTCCGCTTTCTTCCACCCCTTCCTGTTGGCGTTGTCGCTGCCGTTGTTGCACTTTCATTTGTTGCTGCATGACCACTGGAGTGAATAGGTGTCAACTGTGTATAGTATGGAACGAGAGGTTCGCCTTGATGTGGCCCCTGCGCCTGTGTCGACTGTTGTGGAACTGCAGTTGACTGAGATGATGCAGGTTGACAAGGGCCTCCAGGTGTTGGTTGAGATGAGTTCCCGGAAACGTGAGAAGCATGACTGCCATCCAATGATGTCAGTGTTGGGTTCCCTGAAGGAGATTCCACTGACGAGCCGGCAGCTGTTGGCGAGATAGGAATCAGCGGAGGGACATGAATCGGAGCGATATGTGGAAGTGGCGACTCCAGCGTTTGCAAATCATGCTGAATAAGTGGAAGGATGGTGGTTGCGGTGGTGCTTCCATGATGCTGTGACGTTGTGTATATTGGATGTACGAGAAGGTCCTGGAGATTCCGCCGACCATTTACATTCCCTTTGTGATCTACGAAAAAGAGGATAAGAATTTATGCTACTGTTGTTTCCGTTCAAGTAAAACATCTACGGTGGTCCATGTATGCTCAAGATTTTCAGGATAACTTACTAGGTGACCTCGAACCAGGATCTGTTGGTGAGTACGGTGGTTCTGATCCAGAATCGGGTGGACTATCTGGGAGGTTGTGTCTATGGAATGTTTCATGTGCATGTTTTAGCGTCAACCTCAACAAATCATGTTAAATCCGACATCCGACCAAGCGGATGTATGTGAATATTTAAGAAGACTGAAAACAAGAAAACGACATACGGCAGTGATCCCGCTGGGTAAGCAGTCTGCCTTGAAGTGACACCCGGAGGCCCAGGCTTCCCTCCCACGTATA
>JAQFZW010001610.1:0-24796 GCA_034687055.1 Heteromurus nitidus
ACTTTTATCTTGATCGTACACTTGACGTTCGTAAATCCTATGGACTTTTAATAAAAATGAATAGAATTCACTAGCTTGTGTTCGCCTCTTTTATAATGTAGTAATAATGGGAATAAAAGAGCGACAAGATTCCGTATATTATTTCGAGAGGAACAATCGTAGCAATAAAATCTTATTACGATTAGCCTAAATATCTCTCCCGTCCATTCACTAATCCATATCATATGCTAAAACTATTTTTCTCTCTCGCAAGTCTTTTTTTCTTCTTCTTCTTCAAGACCTTTTTGAGGAGAATGAGAAGAATGAATTGGAATGACCTTCTTCAAAAATGAGATAATAATAAAAGTTTTTCCTGTGTGTGTGCGTCTTCATCACGTACATACACATCCCTTCCTTTCCCTCTCATTTACATTTCAGATAAAATTAGAGAGAAACGAGTCTATTACGTATGATGAATGTAACGCGGTGAGCAACCTTCCAAAAAAAATTTATGTACCTGTCAGATTATCTATTCATAAAAGTACTTTTACTGTCTGCGCAAAAACGCAGAGAGAAGAGACTCGTACTCAATATACTCGAATACAAATCGGCTTCCGTAAAAGTGCATCTACATAATGGGCAACAATGAGACGTAAATGATATAGGAATATGATATGAGACGGAACATGAAATGAGCAGAAATATTTTTTATTGGGGAAAGTAGGTAGTTTTTTAAAGGATATAAAAAGCAACGAGTGAAGGTACACCAAATATCTTTTACATCTAAAATGAGAGAGAGAGAGAAATTAATCGTTTGGTTACTGACCTCTTCTTTCCGCATCCGACCTTGTCGAGCTCAACATGACGATAAGCAGCGTAGGTGGCCATTTTTAATCCTTCCTTTTGCTTTTCCGAGAGAATATAATGTGTGTTTATTTTAGAGATGTTTTCCGTTTGCAGTGGGAGGAAATGCAGTTTAGCAAAAATTCTTGTTTGTTCACGCTTCCGCTCTTCCGCTAATTCCCCAAGTTGAGAAAATCCAATGTCCTGCTCAGGCGACTGCAGAAAAAATTGCTTCTTCCTTTTGTCAATGAAATTGTTTGCAACGAATCAATTCACAAATCTTGGTGAACTTCGTCAAATTTAGTTTGGTGATGACTTGAGACTGTTAGGAGATGGAAAGAGAGAGAAAATACTGCGTGTGGCTGTTTTGACTTCTGGAAACAAGTTACAATTATTCTTCACAGTGAAGAAGCTTGTTGAGACGACTCTCTGCAGAGGATATGGAAAAAAGGGACTGAAGCCAAGGAAAATGTTGATGACTCGGGTTGTTTCTGTTTTTTCTATGTAACGTTCCTTCTCCTTACTCTTCTCCGCTTCCAAAATAACTCCGAATGGGAGAAAAAAATAGTTGGTCTTTCTTCTCTTGTCTTCCCTCTTCGACTCTCTTTAAAAATAGCTTTCTTCCTCTTCCTTCCTTCCTTGTCCCGATGATGTTTTCTTCCGAACTCGGCTCTCCAAACTTTATACGCAACACACGACAACAGCAGAGATTTAATGAATGACTCTTCTAAGGTTCGAGCGCGGACACTCTTCGACTCAACGATGTCAACTGTGAAGCCGGCTGGATACGGTTTTTCCTTGTTGCAGGCCTGAGCGTGTGTGATATGATTTCTAGGTCTTCGTGTGTGTGTGTGTTGTTCGTGTACGTAACGTAGTAGTATTCAAAATTGGTTCTCCTCGCCTCCTCCTCTTGTTTCGAATAGACTGAAGTGAAATGTGGAACTGAGGATGGTTGCCTTTGGTAGTGCAGGTATTATACTAGGTATCAGCAGTTCTCACAGAGACTGCAAGTGCAACTGGTAAGTACTTTTCTTCATATCCCTGCTTTTTTTCTAAATGAGATCTGCTCTGCTGCGGCAGTAATAATGCACACAGAACAGAGCATGTATCCAAAAATGCAAGTTCTCACTCACTTTACTCATCTATATACTCCTTCATATTAGTTTTATTGCAACAACGAGAGGAGAAGCTTGCATTGACGGTGGTGTGGTGTGGTGGTGGTGATGGTGGTGCAGCGGTGGAATCACGCTAACGTCGACTTGCAAGCGCTATATTATAGAGTAAACGAGAAAATGCAACCCCTGTCTGCCTTTTTTCTAACAATATCACTACTATTCTCTCGAGTGATACTCTTTAAGCTTTTAGAAACAGTCTGGCTTGGCTATACGCAATCTAGAAAATCCTTTTCGCCGTAGTAGCATTTACAAACACACACACACACACATGCAGCTTGTGAGAAAAACCGCATCAAGGGAGAGAGAGAGAAGGGTCTTCTCTCAATATTAAACCGTGATGATGACGCATACTGTTTTCTGAGCTTCCCTCACAAAAACTTCTTCGTAATGAGCAAATGTTTCATATGTTTCTCTCTCCTCTTGTCTGCCCATCATCATCATCATCGTGCCTTCCTATTTTCTTCCCCAACATTTAATGGCTAGAATATATAGGAATAGTCGGTGGCGCATTTATAAATAAAATGTGTATTCTATTACCGTTGGTTGGAGAGTGCCACCTGAGATGCACTGAGAATCCGAGAAGAAACTCTCTCTGAGCATGCTGAGTTGTTGAAGAAGGGAAAAAAAACTTTCATTATTTTCTATTAATCTTGGTCAGTGCAGTGTGCAGAATGCCGATATGTCGAGCAAAAAAAGGCGAAATGTTGGATTATCCCCCTGTGAAAATATATATAACAATGAATGAATGAGCAAGTGGACTGCGAGGAAGGGAAGGGACAAGATGAATGAAATGTTCTTTTTTGCACAATATTTTTTCGTGCTTTACTTCCTTTAAAATGCATGTAAAAAAATAAAAATAAATTATATTATCTTCACACTTTTGTAGCATATTTTTTCGTATGTGTATGCAATTTTGTCCACCGTCAGATTATAAGATGATGAGAGAGGTGTGAGGTACCCGTCGCCGTTAGTGTCCACCCAAAAAAAACAAATTTTCACGACGAGTAAAGTACTAGATTCTGGTATTTCTGGTGCATTAGCATTCCCGCATAAACACCAGAGGAGAAGGAGGATATCGCCACATGGGAGTCGTAAGTATTACACAGGATTTTAATCCGATCTGGGGTAGTTGTCTGTTGAAAACGAGGATATATACTCTCCACTCTGAGGACGCGCTACCTTTTTGTATTAATTATGATGGAGAGTGCCCACTAATCCAAAAATTGGGACTAAAAATGGGAAACCACCACCGCATTAGCCAAGTGCATTGTGTACACAAGTGGAAGCGACAAAGCAAAGTCTCTGCAGCGTTAAAGTGCAATAATGTTCATCATCTTTGGTGTTTGAGGAGGGAGAGGGTAACCTTTTTTCTCGAGCCGAGAAGAATTCTCTGCTACTTTATATCCGTCCTTTTAAACCCTACTTCTGTCTGTCAAGGCACCTGTTTAATGTTTTCAACACCAAAGTCCATTTTATTGTAGTTCATCTCAACTTTCTACCTTTTGCCTCTTGTCCCACATCATTTCTCTCTCTCTCTCTCTGTGTGTCGCTTCCCCTCATGTCTACCGTCAACCGTGTTGTTTGTAAACACTCGAGAGAGAGAGAAAATCTTTCGAAGAAACACATGAAAATTATTATTGCTCGCAACCATTTACTTACATACTTTGGATGATTTGACTTTTTGAACTCAACTAGGTCGAATGTTACTTTGTGTTTTCCGATTGAATCACGACTACTCGCAGTTGATCTCCGTTCCTCACGAAGCTGATTTATGGAAGCAGCACACATACTTCGCGCAGCGCATGCACACTCATTTCTGTGAGAGACGGAGAAGATGTGACCACCACGTTCTGACGACCACGTGAGTTGTTCGCATAATCACGAGAGAGAAAACTCTGCCTTCTTGTGTCTTCAAATTCACGACTTTTTCATCATCATAAAAGTGAAAAAAGTGGTGTTTCCTTCGAAAAAATAATATTTCAGGCTCATGGGGGGTTTCAGTTGCATATCGTTTTGCAAAAAAAAATGTTTTTACAGATTTCGAAAGAAGATGCATTCCTGAGCACGTAATCTCCTAAATGGGAGAACGTGGCGATTTCTAATGATCATAAGTATATACTGCCCGAGCACATTCCGAAATGGAGAGTAAAAATTTCCGAGTGGAAATTTTAATGGTTCTCCTTCAAGAGTGAAAGACGTAAATAGGGGGTATATATATCTCTCAGCATTAAAAGTTGAATTTTTGGGGGAAATTGGTAATTAGATTACACTTGTATCCGTGTGTAACAATATATAGCCCAAGGAACATATAACTTCTTGAAATCTTAGGAGGCTCCTTCCTTGAAAAGATTAGTGAAATGGAATAATGAGTGCACTTTGGGGGAAGGAAGTATTTGAGCACTACAAGCGTACCTTGATGTTCGCCGTGTGTCTATTCATTGAGATAAGATTTTGGAATGTGTAACAATGGGGATTACTGGTTGTAAAAATAAGAAATAAATAAACTCTTTGAGAAAAGGGGTCTTCTTCACCAGAGGGAACCAATACTCTACCCATTATAGCTCACTTCATAGGTCAACATGGGATTCTTTGATGCGTTGATAAACAGAACGAAAATGGTCTTCTAATTCGACGGACCACACGGACGAAAAACATTCGATTTCACTAACTCTTTGAGACGCCAAAACGTAAAGTAGCAGCCTTGAAAGGAAATCATGCCTCTGCGCACATAATATATCTTGTAATTGCTCTCCTCTCTTGATACAATCCCTTCTCCTCCATTGACAATAATTTCGCTGAAAAATGATTCATTCGTTGTTTGTTGCGAGAACAAAACTTTCTCGAGGCGAAATGCCAATGTTGGCTTAATTAAACCACAGTTTGTGAAAGCACAATGAGGATAATGCAACTCTTTCGCTGCGGACAAACAAGTGACACTGATGATGCCGATTCGCAGCATCTTAATAATCAAATAAAACAATGATGGACATTGAATAATGAGATGAGTGTGGCTTCATACTAAAACATATCACTACATATATTCTCTTCAATGGCATTCTACAAAACTAATGAAAATTGTGGAATTTTATTGTTTCAGTTTCAAAATTAAAGTAGGGATTCATATCACATATATATGCTTTTATACCTGCCGATTTCAAAATTTATCCACTTTTCGTCTTGAAAAGTTGTCTTGGAATGCGTACATCTCATTTCAGATAGTGTTTGACCGCAGTCGGAATTTTTGTGAAGGGAAAGGGAAAGGAGTTTTGTGGTTGAAGAACGTTGAAAATGCGCGCAACTATTTCCGCTCAAAATTCCTGATAAAGTTCTCCGATGGCTCAAATATTTTGGCATTTCTCTTTTCAAACTTTGATCACAAGTCAAGATAAGCTACACATTCATAAGATGTGCAACTTCGCAAGAGGTGATTGTGTATTTTCAGACAATGTGCTGACAGGAGATAGGTAGGAATCGTCGTGACATTCGCCATGCCTCCCATCAATCACACTCGTGTGGAAATCGGCGAAATGAGCAGGTGCAGTATTATTGTGTGCGTGAATATGTGTGGAAAATATTGTGCATGCCGTGTGTTTATCAAGAGGAGATTCAATGGAAACCCAATGTCATTCTTCAGTGGAATCAATTTTTAGGGGGCAAAGCTGTTATGCGGCTGTCACAAGTGGTTACCTTCACCTGACTCCTTACTCATTTTTCTGAGAAAAAAATTGGAATTTGTGGTGTCGTTTCGCTTGTTTAGACGAGCAAAATAAGCTTTGTATAATAATAATAATATAATATCTCTCCTTTCAGAATACCACTTCGTGCCTTCCGTTTCTTTTTTACATCAAGCACCTTAGGAATTGTACTAATGTTTACTTTACGTGGATTATTGCTAAAAGCTTGTTATCGATCTCTGAGTCTCCATTGTTGTTATGAAATGACATATATTATGCTCAAAAGGTTTACCAATTGTCCACAAGGAAAATGCAAACAGGAAACTATTGAGTAGGCTCGTGTATTTAAAATGGAGGGGAGTAACTGACGGAATTTGAGGAACCCTATTTGTCACCTTCCAAAAGTGTGCTAGAACTACACACCAAAATCAATAGAGGGTCTTCCGGTTACGCTATTAAAGCTAGTAATACTTATAATCATGTAAGCTACAGGAAAATCTTGAAAGAAATGCATAAACGTACTTCCTTGCGCAATGCGCAAAAGTAAAAACCTCCCCTCCATTTCATGTAGTTCATAAGTTCAAAGTTCAGACCTGGATTAAAATTCTACACATGTTATTGCATAAAAAGAGTAACCGTCATGTCAGTGTCTTGGATTCCGCAACCACAAGAGAGATGAGATAAGTGGGATTCAAAATTCGAGTTGCCAATCCGCATTTTAGTTCAGTATGGTCGTATAACTTCATGACTTGTGGTAGTTTGATCGAAATCTTAAGGACAAAGCGTAAGATTATATCATGTTTTTATGGTGTGCTTTATGCGGGGATAAAATGGAGAGAGAGAGAGAGAGAGAAGAAAAAGACCGCAAAGCGGAATTTCAGGTAAGAAAAAAAGTGTAAATAAAAGTAACCGCTTGCGACAGCCGCAGAAATTGTTGACCTTTAGAAACTGAACGTTGCGGAGTTGATGAATGAGTGACAGTGGTTGCGTTTGCGGTCCAACTTGATACATTCTGCGAATGTGCATCTGTTCTGCATCAAATCATGCAACTCTCGGAGAAGTATGAGAGTGAGTGATGTGATTGATGATGTTCTTTGGTGACTGTCAGAACTCAAATATAAAATCTTTTTCAGCTTTCTGCCTCCCAGCAACATTCTCAAGAATAGGTGCATTGTTCGTTTATCATTTAAGCGGATGCGTGATGATAGTTATGTGTTCCATGTTCGAAATGCCACCTACAACAGTGGCTTGCATCTCATTTAGCGATGCCACCCTTCACACATTTTACCTAATGTAAAGACTCTTGGTGTTTCCTGTGGGGTGGTCAAAGTCATTAAGAACGCATTTATTACACCAAAATATGAATGGTGAATTTCATCCATTCAAATTGGCATGTGAGGGTTGATGATCACGATCCACAAATGACAAAAGCAAGGAAGCAATTAATGATGTTTTTCCTTCGAGGTTTTCCTTCGTCGTGTGCTTCTTGTTGGTCGGAGAGGGATGGAGGATTTGGGCACTAGCTGGAATTGGATTGGAAACCAATAACCAAATTGCGCCATAGCTATTGGCAGTTTTGTGTCATTGAACAGTGTCCTTTAAAGATAGTTGATATTCGCAAACTGAAACCAGGTGTATGTATGTATGTATATACACTGGTTTCAGTTTGCGAATATCAACGTACTTTGACTTAAAAGTTTCACAATTTTGTTCACCTCAAGATGTCTTCAATGAACCTTGATGTTTGCATTGATTTTTAAAGAGTAATTATTGCAAATTGAAAAGTAATTGTGAGGTTTCGACGAAGCACGTCTGTAGGATAGTAGTCAGCTTACGACGGGAATAAAATATCACATACATGTACGTTAGTAAACCACGTAAACATCAAGCAAGGCCAAAACTAGTCTAAATCTGGATTACAGCCGTGATCCTATTAGTCAATCCTCTAAACCTGAATTGTCCAGAATTTCAACAGCCAAATTCCCAATATACCACAACTTGTTACCTAAAGAAATCACGACGGAATATCTCACCGGAAGCGAATTTGTATTGTAAATAAAGAAAGGCGCGATCAGTCTACACCCTTCAACTCCCCATCATCATAGTCGAGTGACAATTACTCTCTCCTAAACTGTGAACAAATTTCAAATTGCATTCAGTCGTCTCCCAAATTTGCATTTCACAAGAACTCGTGGAATGTTTGAAATTGAATGGGAGACGCTATCTTGGGACCAACTTACTTGTGACAACCATTATTTTCTGCTTTGTAAACAAGTCTAAACCAATTTACAATTCCCCATTGCTTTGACGGAATGTTTCAGGTAGCCAGCCTCAGAAATCAAAAATCCTTTTCCCAAGTGTGCTGGTGGTGGCGACTCGAGAGAAGTGGACATAATGGATCACCTTGTTTTAGTGACACTTTCAACCCCGTCCTTGAATGGCTTTCCATAGATTACAAGAACAGAGTTTCATTGAGGCAGTAAACAACACGGAAAACCCCTGTAGAATCAACAGAAGACGAGTGTTATTATGTACATCACGTTCCTTTCCACTTCATATTCCCATTATTCCCCGTTGTCAATTCTACTTTATTTATCATTCGTGGTTGATTGAGGTAAGCCGATAGAACCAGGGAATCATACTTTAGAAGCTCCGATGAGCATCAAGGTAGCACCTTCAGTTTCTTCCAGGATGTGGGAAAAAATGTTTTCAGTAAATGTTTTCGTGTTCCTAAATCTAAATCTGGTTTGCACAATTGAGTTTCCAATACCTGTTTCATGCTTCCAGTTTCCGTTTTCAAATGCGCAGATCAATTACATTTGTAAAAGTACTAGTTCATTTCCACAATTCACGTGGAGAGTCCAGGATTTTTGAGAAAATCCAATAATCTTCGAAAGCGTATTTATAAAGTGACTATTTTTAAACGATTTTATGAGAATGAAATTGATTTCACTTCAATCGCAAAGTAATAATAATAAAAGCAATTTAAGCACTAATAAACCATGTGTAGGCAACCTCAGAATTCAATAAATTCAGAAAGACATCCTCTGGCCCCTCCACAACTTCTTCCTAATCCTTTCATCTGTTGACCTTCTTTTCACACCACGAGTTTGCTCACGAAACAAACTCATCTCGCCACCAACATTCTATCCTGCGAGTTTATGGAGTTCACTCTACTCCTCATTCACATGGTTTCTAAATTTGTAACTTGGACCAGGTCTTTTTGGAAATGTGTATTCGAGAGACAATAAATTTTTATGGGACGGAAAATGACCAGTTTATGCCCACCATAACAATAGAAAATATCCAATAAAATATTCTCCCCGACAACATGAATTACTTTCGATGTACGTTGTTGTTTGTTGATGTAAAGGGATTAAAGTTAGCCAATTTAAACAATAAATAGCGAATTACCAGGTATGTATGGGAAGCTGAAGCTGGGCATTTCACAGATCGTAACCGGTGGCTTTTGTTTGCACTCGCTCGAATATAACTCTTATTAAGACCGAGGTTCTGACAAGCTTAACAATGTGTTGAGAAATGAAAAGTGGAGATGAAGATGATGACTTTCACATTTCCAAATATGATCTGATTCTCATATTAATTACTGCCATTTAATAGAAAGGAGCATTTTTGTTGAGAAAAAAAATTTCTGCTTCGTTCATTCAAAAGTTAAGGCTGAAAAAGTACCTGGTCCTCTTCCCAACGTAAACGAAACTAGATGAAAGATGAGCTCAATAAATTATGATGAACTGACATTCCTTAACATTATGACTGCAAGTTCAACATTGTTGAACTCAAAATATATCTGAAATGTAAGTTTTACAAATAAATGAAACTTCGCTGAAAATGTTTAAAATATTTGGAAAGTGGAATTTTATGAGGAAGCCACCAAACGTGACAGCTTTTTCCCCTGAAGCTGTATAAAAAGTATTTTCATTGTTTTCATTTTTTATCATTACCACGTTCTGGAGTACCGTTTAGTAAATAGTAAAAAAATGAAGCACAGTTGGAACCACATTTTGATTTGCTTTCTTTATCAAACGACTTAATATCATTGAAGTATACCTCTGGCATGAAAGTCACGACAGGCAGATAAATAAAGAAGAAAATATAAAGTTCATCCACTTGAGCGTCCTCTTGACCGCCATTGTGATCGAGAAATTTGGTCGTGATGAATTGCCTGAATAAACTATGCTGATCAACCTTTTAAGATATAAAGATAAACAAGGGGCAGCATAACCACCACCTTTATAATCACTACAAAACCCTGAAGCAATAAAGTTAAACTAATTTAAACAAGATTTTCTCCGTCTTTTAATGAAAATAATTTAAAGCTAATCATTAAAAACTTTTCTACGCAAAAAATACGTATATAGTCGTCATCACCTCGCACACAACACAACACTTTTTCTTCATCCTTCAACTCCAATGGCGATAAATTTCCTTAATTAGTTGTCGTAGATAAACGTTTCTGTTTCTCTCAACGAAAAAGTATTCAAGCAATGTTAATTAGTGAAATTGTCGTGCAACCGGTTAACCCTATCTGGCCTATTTATCTTTTATATCCACTGAATTGTCAACATGTTGGCCACGACTCATCCTCTCGTATCCAAACCAACTAAACGATAAAAAAAATAGTAAAGTGCATCGTATTGCAACTGCAACAATAAACTGCGGAAGAAAAAAATGCACGCGACCTGGCATCGCAGAGGCAAAGTGATGATATGCATTTTCCTCGCTTACGTTTCTATAACCCATTTAAGCAAATGATGATGATGATGATGCACCTTATCTGATTTATACAAATCGACGTCAATGAAATTAGCAAAGTTTTTTCAGCACGTGCTTCCCACTTTGGCATACCATGTGCATCCCCACACCACCACATTCATACATCAACCGCTTTCAGGTACCAGTCAAATACAATTTTGTACGAGAGATGATGATGAGCGAGGATTACTTTGTTTGAGAAGAGGAGAAACCTTCACGAGTATTTCTAATTCGGGGGTGTGCAATCAAAAACTTATGGGGAATTCATGGGGAATGATTGCGCGCAATTTTTTGGGCATGCACCAAACTCACTCAGAAGCTTCAGTAAAAAATTTCGATAAAGTTCATGCTGAGAGGAAGGTGTGTGCGTGTGTATAAATATATCGAACACGATTGCATATTGTAAATTGTAATTGTTGTAATGATACCTTGGCTACTCCTCCCGTACTCGCCGATAAAAAGTTAGCGAGACTGGCACGTAAATGGCATACTTCCCCGAACCGAGAAGCTTTGAATTAGTACGGAGGAAGAAAAGTAGATGTTGGTAGTTGAGCTTCGTACTTCTTACCAGCTCAAGCTGTATGCAAGAAACTATTTTAAGACTATAAAAGCCAGTCTCTGAGTTTGTACAACCAACCTGTCATTTTCATTATGTAAAAGCGTTTCCTCCATCATTACTGTCAATGACTGCCAACGACGTTTCTCTTTGTTTGCTACGCTCGCGAGTCGCATAACTTTAGCCAAGAGTCCACTTTTCTTTATCTGAAGGTGGGATCAGGTGAAGGACGCAATTTGCAATAAAAGTGTATATAAAACGGACTAGAGAGAGAGAAGAGGGTGGAAGAAGACAGAAAAGTGCATATTATATGTATATTGTCAACAGTGACAAGCACCCTTGACCATCGTGATATCTCACATTTAAGTACATTTTTATGATTATTGTTACTCTTGCTTTGAAAATAAATTGAGACTCTAAATGTGCATACTACAAATTAACATGACTGACAAGAGTTTTGTGCAGTAAAATATCTACTCCCCGATGCAAAGAACACATGTAATAAGTATGATTACACCTTTCGCAAGAATTTTTTTGCGCGGAAGCTTGTTTTGTGTAGCTAAAGTGGAAACTAATGTCTGAGAGGAGGATTGCATAACTAGTGCTAGCTTCAGCAAAATCATAATTATCAGGATAACACAAGCCCTTTTCCCTTTAACCCAGTTGTGTGGGTGTGCATAGTACAAATGCCAGCCAAGTCTGATGTAGAGACGAAACAACACTAGGGCACTAGTTTTTTTCCGTCTTCGTACGGGAAAAGGCAATTTTTACGGTTATTGGCCAGATAATGGTGGATGATGACGGGCTCAAGGAATCCCTCACTTGGCAAACAATATATCATAGAACACATAAACTAAAATAGAACAATTAAGTTAAGAATAAGCACAAGTGGGGCCTCTTTTAGCTAAACTTGGCTCCTACAATACTCAGCCATTATACAATAAGTACCGTATTTATAAAACTACACCATGTGCTAGTGCTTTACGTTTTTTTCTTCTTTTTCTTCTTCTTCTACTTCTTTTTATAGCTTCTTTCTAAAAACTAGAATGGTGCGTAGCCCTTTTGCATAACAATATTTTACCTTGAGTTACCTACTGACTGAATTTTAGCTTCTTTTTTGAAAAAAAAATATATAAAACGTTTAGATTGTTGAGCTTGGCTAAGTCAAAGCAACACAGTTGGCACTCGAGCATTTCGAATTTAGGTGGAGGGCTTTTGCAGTTGTGTGAAGTATGTTGAAGTGAGCGCACAGGTGTAATTTAGCTTAAGCGGCTCGAATTGCTCGAAAACAAGTGTTTTATTCCTCAATGTGAATCATTCGATCATTCAATCTCGATCCCTGTCAAAAATATAAAATAAAACAAGTTTCTAGCAAGTGAGAGAAATGATTTGAACAATCTTTCTCAACTATTTATTTATGACGAGCACGCTTTGTCATTCGGTTGCGACCGGAGTGTGCTAGTGTGTTTGCTTGTGGGAGGAAGAAAAAAAAGTTTGTCACGACAAGTTTTTGGTCAAATAAAGTCAGAGGGAATTTGTGAGGAGGAGACAGAGAGGGACGCACATGAAAACACCTACGTGTGAATATTGACATGTAAGGGCTAACACAAGACAACAATTTACATCCTCTCTTGTACTGCTTCTGTTTCCGGTTCTCTAGGATTTCCGCTCCATTGTGAAAAAGGTTAGTGAATTTTTGGGGAGTCAAGTTATGTAAATGTTACAATGTTCGGAAAAGTGTATATACTAACGCGATGACTAGAGTAATGAGTTGATTACAAAAAAAATCATAATATCTATAGGGAATTCTTGATGCGTTTCAACCCTGCTCCTGAAGCTTGACAAGTGTCATAGAATATCATCATCGTGCATTTTATGTTTTTTTGTGAGAGAAGCTCGCTAAAAGCTGAATCTGAATCAGACTTGAATTCGATTTTGACCATGAATAGAAAAAAAATGTCGTGCTTTGATTAACTACAAATGAAATTACAAAAGTTAATACAGGATGACAGACATACACGCATGCGTGTAAGCTATTAACACAAAACATACAAATAAAAAACTGGTGTATCATTGTATCATTTTGTTAGAGTTAAGATCATGTTCAGAGTCCATTTTATGAACCCATTTGTCATGTCGGCGGGGTGATAATGAAGGGCAGAAAATCAGCAGCAGACTTGTTTCTTCTGTGATAAGAAGTGAAACGGTGGTTTTATGTGGACAGGTTTGATATTAAAATTGAGAGGAGAGAGAGAGAGACGTCGGATCAGGAAAAACGGTGTAGCAGAGCTCTAGTTTTCTCTCTCTCTCTCTCCAGCTGCTAAACTCAGGCATTGCGGTTAAATATTGCATGACACAACTGGTGACACACATAACCACCACCTTCCACCTTTTCTTGTGCATACTTAACAGATGCCTGTGAATACAGAGACGGATTTTGTCTTTTGGGACGAAGAAAGCACGAGGTAAATCCTTTTGTAAATGGATTTGTCAGAGAGGTTCGATGCGAATGTGTGTGCATCTATACATGCATACTTGTGTTGTCAATGAATTGTTTTTGAATGTAAAGTCAGCTCACGGACCCGGCTTTTTTCCCCGATGCATAAATACGTATACCGTTTACTCACAACAATTGCATTCGTGTAGACAATGAGAAGCTGGTGAGAGAAAACCAGAGCACGGGAGTGTAATCGTAATGTAATGAAATGTGTGCGAGACTGCAGCTGACACTTCATAAAACACGAACAATGTTGCACTCTGACGAAGTTATGCAGGTGTCGCGAAAAAACATTAATTCTGGTTCGACGAGCCAGCTCAATGACGCCGTAGTCACCGTGAAGGCGCAGTGATCATGCATTCTGAGAATCAAAGCGAAGGATTTATCTCGAAAATTGAGCACATGTTCGAGTCGGAGTTAATGTGAATGTGCAGGCATGTAAGAATTTGTATTTTCAGAGGTACCACGTATGAGACGACGGTTCTATTTTATAATGTTGAAATTCATGGATGATGAGGATGATGATGGTCAAACACTTGGATGAGAGGAGAAGACTCATTCGTCCATTAATTTCATATCGCTCTGCTAGAAAAATTGGCTTTCGTTGATTCATCACATGATTTTACTCAATGTTCACACATTTTGTGCAGTCATCGCGGTCGGACTGTCATCATGATGACTTCTCGTAAATTCAGGAAGTATCACATACGTTTTGTCTGATTCATCCTTTCAAGTATGTTTGTCAGATACAAAACGTACCCATTTGAAGAACAAATTTTTTTTTTGTCGCAAAATGTTTTCGTGTTGGAAGCCATTTCTCGTGGCCTGGCTGACAATGACACGAGAAATAATGTTCCATTGCGGTTCTTGTTGAGCGAGAGTGTACGTATATGCACGTATCTCTTCGTCACCAGCTCGGTGGTTGAACTATTTGATTTAATGGTATAATGACAACTAACCGGCTCTCCTCTTTTCTCATCCATCGCTGAAGACACCAAAGCATTTAAAGCTGTCATGATCGTGTTTACTTCCTTCCATCCAAGAAGTTAGCAAAGCTTCTATTCTTATAATCCAGCGCAAAAATAAAATCTCATCAAACAAAAAACGAGATTTGAAACAAGTGGATTTGCTAAAAAAAAGTATCTCGTTTTAAATTGGTATAAAACCAGCGGAAGTGTATAAAATTTAACCGAGAGCAATCTATTTCCAGCTCAATGATTTTCACATGTGGCTTATAAAAAGCAAAGCACTTTTCCCGACGTTTCTCAAGAATCGCTAAAAAATCTGTCTAGTTTCGCAGCTACTTATATGTCTCACGCCCTGGGAACGAACGAAATGATAAATAAATTGATAGCAATCCGACAGCGACAAGGCATTTTGTTTAAGAGAGAGAGAGAGAGAAAGAAACAGATTGTCTCTGTGAATGTGAATACAGCGTGTGATATGCAACTTTTGTACCATCTTCAGATATGACACAATAGACAATTGTCATATTGTCATCAAATCTTCTTTTTTCAGATAAGAATTTGACATTTGTATCGTATCAAAACGTTTTTCTTCACATTTTCTAAAGAAGTGATGATTGCGAGAAAAGGTGGCTAGTAAGATATGACAACCCTTTGGCAAGTTTATCTTTATCCTTCCATTATCATCATTCAGATACTTCATAAAAGTATATAATTGTGGAGGACAAAGTGTATAACACCTTTTCTCTCTCTCTTCTTTTCCCATTTGAAGTTCTGTGGTTACCTCCTCGACAATGAAGTGATTGCATGTTTTTCATCTGAGTTCAAATTTTCTGACAGCTGCAGAAAAAACTAATTAAGCGTGAATGTTCTCTTCATGCCGTAGAGAGTATATATGAATGTCACATGCTATTACTGCCAAGTGCGTATTTCATAGAGACGTCGAGTCTTTTTGAAATTGAAATGAGAGAGAGAGGTTCATCCTCTGCATCCATGAAGAATCAATAAAGAGGCATGAATGGATTTCATGTTTGCACGACATTCTCGATATCCGCATTCAGATCGGAGCACATCCTTCTTTTCCCATTATTTATTTCGCATCGCGAAAAGATATTCCTTTTGTACAATGCATATAGATTATTGTTGGTTTTTTTCGTGATAAATAGAATAGAATTTGTAATGATTTGCATATTACAAGGAACATGACATTTTTTCATGTTATTTAAGGATTGTTGCCATTATTTGCTTCCGATATGCTGTTATGCATTGTGAGTGTTCGAATAAATAAGAAAAAAATAAATATATGTATGTATGTATATAGTAGCCAAAGGTAGAACGGTACACTTGAAGATTGCGAGATTAAAGACATGCGAAGAACCCGTCACGATCAGTCTCCACACTTATTGTGCTTCTCCCAGATACTATTATTATCCACTTTTCTCTTGTTCAACTTAAAGAGCCTCTTCTTTTCTCTGGCTTCAGGCTTGCTCCTCCGAAGATACGATGAACTTTTTTCTATGCAAAAAATATATATATGTGCCCTTTACAACCAAAGAGATACGAAATCATGTAGAGATTCGCATTACTGAACTTGAAAAAAAACGGAAGGCGTCAAACTGTTTGAAATTCAGGGACTGACAACCTTACCCTTATGCATTTTTTTTCATAAAACTTTATTGGCAAATTCAATTGTGAAAGAATTATCCCGTTGTCCTTTGTGTAGATATGTTTAACCACTTGTTTACTTAGAATATTATGGAAAAAAATCTCGTGATAAGGATGGCGCCGTCGACTTGGCCATCACCATTTAGTTTAAGAGAGTTGAGCAATGTCCCCTTCATGAGTATCAGGTGATAAAGAGTATTAGAACTACATTATTTAATCAGCTTTGACTTTGAGAGGAGCTCGACTTTGGCAGATGACAACGTAGCGTGAAGGAAAAAGACGTGTTCCTTGGCTCATCCTCAGTCTTACCTGCCTCACTATTTATTCCTTTTCGTGAGAAATAAACCACGCAACAGCGTAGCTGGTGGTATGCTAAACTTGACAAGAGAACTTTTGTGACGAATAGTTCACAGTGTCACTTTGCCATAATTCCTCGTCTCTCGTATCTCTTGACGCTGAACAGAACATGTTCCCTACCACAGGTGGGTTCAGGTTCGGGGTGGTTTGCAAAAAAACCCCATTATAGTCGGAAAACTGTCGATTTATAGCGATTAAAGTGAGCCTCGACGCTGACATTCCTCCGCCAGCGGCCAAGTATGTAACGTGTAAATTGGAGGAAGGGAGAGAGAGAGAAAAGAAAAAATTGTAACGATGGCATTGAGAAACATTGAACATTAACTTCCGCCATTAAAAGAAACATGAATATATTTTGCCTGAGGTTACCTTCACCACCGCGATATACATATTCCTTTCTCAGTTTCGTATGTGCGCTTCACTTTTATGATTTAATGTGAGTAAAAGAAAATTGCTCTCACAAGTGCTGCAATCGTTAAGCTGAAACGACGTGAAAACGCACACTTTTAGTAACAAAAGGAAAGGGCTGATATGAAACTCACGTGAAAGACGGGGGATTTTTTCACTCGCAATTGAACTTGTGTGTTGCGGAAACATTGACATGAATGGGAAGTCAATTCCTTTTTCCTCAAGTAATCAACTACCTATCTCAAGTTTGACTTTGTATTCTTAGTCGTCCTCAGCTACTCACGTGGTGTGTAAGTCGTCCTAAACACAAAGTACAAACTTTATTCGTAACGTTGCAAAAATGGAAAATAGGGCTTTCCTAGTTCTGTCGAAATCACAGTTCTCCGAATATTTTTGGTGATGTGACATTTTGTGTAAGAAGTTTTTGGTGGAAATTGTGTGACTCAATACTAGTTTCTTAATGATTTGGTGAGCAACAACCTTATAATCTACTTAATTATCAAAAATATTCTATTCTAGATTTATAAAGTATGGCGTCATCGTCAATATGGCTCCAGGCCTTAGTTTTCAAAATCCAGATAAAAGTGCACCAATAATTTGGGCAGACAAGCAATAAAAAGGTTATCACGACGGTTTATTTATAGCGTGGTATAAAATGTTCATTGGGAGAGCATAATCTTGTTATTTATGAAAACACATGTAAAAAAGATTTTATGATTATTATAATCCCCACAGTTTTTTGTGCATGCATGCATAATATTCTTCCCTAATGTGCATCTCTCTCTGACCTAATTATTCCACCCGAAACATTTTATCTGCAAAGAGTTGAACGAAGGTATGTAGTTTTCATCTTCTTACGTAAGACTAAAAAAAAGTTTAGCCTTTTCACACACAAAATGTTTTAGAAAAATACTCTTTTGCGCCTTATGCAAGATGCACAATCCTTTTTGGTAAGCATCGTTGCAGATCATTGTCGGACTTGGTGTACAATATGGCAGAGAGCTTATATAAACTTTTTGAGAATGCGTGCATGCCGACATACCTACGGGCTTATAGTAACATTCCTTTACTTTATAAGATATACGAATTCGATTGAAACCCGTTACTTGGGATATTTTTAAGAAGGTGTGCATGCTTTATTATAATAAAAAAGTGCATGCATTTAAGAAGATGCGCTGCCATCATTTAGAGCACAATATTTTTGATATTATTACCTATGCTTGTTTAGATGAGCAGCATGCAAACTAGAATTTTTTTTATCATTTTGTATCAGATTACGCACAAAAGAAAAGAAGGCAGATCGCATTCGGATTAGGGAAATTGCATGGTGAGAAGGAGAATTTTATGTGCATTTAAATAGCGAAGCATTTTGATCACTATTACGATTAAGATTGTAAATATAATGTCTATTTTTAAAACATAGCCTGGTTAAAAGATGTAAATCACTCTGATTATTCTGTTACTTTATGTACCCTTGATTTGAAGTTTGGCTGATAGAAAATTTACGAAAAACGTTATGTCATTCATTGTAAAACTGCATCTACAAAATTCTTGTATATAAAAGCCTTGATTGAGTTGTATACTTTCAGACTTGTGTTCTCTAAGGCAGACAGACAAAATGGATAAGAAACGTGCTGCACATGAATCATAAAGTATAAAAACGTCTGAAGGGATTCATACGTTTGGAGGAAAGATTTATTTGTTTAGCTCATCAAAAGAGATTGAAAAAGTAGCATAATGTTCAATACAAAGCATAAATTTCAGTAGAAACACATTAAAACATTTTGTTTATTTAATTTTTGTAGTTGGCAAGTAGGGGAGCAGCAGCTGCATGTTGTGTATGTGTGTTTGTTTCTCTTTGTGTGTACGCAATTGAATGATGTTACCTTGGAAAAAAATGCTCAATATAATCTATTTAACTTAGAAACAGATAAGAAATAGCATCAGAGTTACTACACGCCTTCTCCCTCCGTCTTCTTCATTCATTCCTTTTTGCAAGAGGAATAGAGAGACTAACTGTTTCATGAATTTTCCGGTTTTCTGCTCTTAATTACTCGTTCTAGACACTAGAAAACTCTTGGGATATTAGTAGCAAAAAGTGAAGAAGCTTTAGAGCACGCACATGAACAGGTTTAATTTGTGCATGCACACATCATGTATGTATGTACATTTCATATATGAGATGAGACTTTGTAAGCTGATTGCTCCATCCTCCAAGAAGAAAAGAAGAAGAAGGAACAGGGCTCTCCTCCTTGTTTCTTTCTTTGGGAAAAAGTGTGCGTTTTTTATCGTTCCTGGTGTGTGCACACTCAAATTGTCCCATATTTGAAATCACCTGAAACGAATGAGTGTAAAGTGAGCTTCCACATGATAAATGAAATTAACGAGACTGCATTATCTTAAGCGTTTTCATTTCACAATAGTCAATAAAGGTCACTTTTAGACTAGCCACCCATGGTTTGACGATAGGGATAAAGTGCCCGTTTTAATGAGTGTGTACGTGCACACAATCCTAGCATATGTATTTATTCAACGCCTGTTTAATTGCACTCACTCAACATGAGCTTCAAAATGTCGGTGAGATAGCTGTGAATGTTAGTATGCAATTCAGAGAAATTCATATGATATACCTGTTGTAAAGTTGAGCATCGTTTTGCTAGACTGAGGAAATGGTTAGAAATGGCTTTACATTTTACATGTTTGCTGCGATCTAACAAATATGAGATTTTTTGTGTGCAAAAAAACTTGTAATAACCTTGTAAAGGGAACCAGAGTGAAAACTCTAACAAGGTGACATTGCGACTAAAAGAATTTTGGATTTCAAAAAAATGAACTAAATATACTTTAGATGCCAAAGTAGGATAGGAGGATGAGTTGGTGACGTCAACCATTTTAAAGCCCCTTATGAAAGCTTTGAGAGCACATCAAAATTCCTCAGATGACATTTTGTTTGCTTTTTAATCCTTGTAAACATCTACTCGTAAAAGTTTTTTTTGCGAGGATTGACAAGAGTGACAATGACAGAGAACAGATGGGTGTGCAGTTCCACCACTCTCTCTTTCTAGCTTCCATTAAAAATACAATATTCACGTCAGGAGAAAGTGATTGGGCTCATGGTGAAATGTTTTTTGAAGGCAACTTCCACTTTCATAAATCCCTAGAACAATTCGATAATGGAAGACAAAAAAAATTTTTCAGAGAGAATATCGTGATCCGCAGTTCCCTGGTACAAATTAACATTTCATGCTTTCACGAAGTAAGTTTTCTCTGCAAATGTCATGGAAGTCAGACCATTCTGAAAGTTTTCTCTAATCTACTTTCTGCCACTTTTTTGATGCTATATGGCCATTTGCGTGCGAAACTACGTCTCACATTTCCATTTCCCCCTTAGTTTTCCACGAGAGAGCAGCTTCCTAAGGATTATGAGCATATATACGGTTAGATTTTTTTTGAAACAACGCAAATTGTCCTTTCTCTCGATATAAATGTCGAGGCATGGAACGAGATTTTTATTCCGGTGGAAAGTGAAATATGACTTTTCAGGTAGAAAGTTAAACACATACATACAATATATGACATTTTTATCCGTTGAAATAATAATAATGCTCAAAAAAATTTCTCTTCCTGTCAGCGTAAAAGTTTTTTGTACTTATATATTTCAAGTGAAGTGAAAAGAAGAGAATATACAAAAGAAGAAGAGAATGTTGTTTGTTGAGGTTTCATGTATGTATGAATCTACATGGATGCTAACAACCACGCTACAGCCATGTTCAATGCTACTGGAGACGGAGACTGGAGATGTGGTGGTGGCATCACTATCATACAATATTAACTTCAGTCAGCAGCAGAAGCAATCACCAGTTTTATCCACTTTTTCCTCCTCGAAAAAAGAAATTCCCCAAAGAGAGTTTTTCCGGAGAATACACTGCACATAATAAGCAGCTTTTTCTTGAACGGAATTCAGTCTATGGCCAACTCCTCATTATTTGTCCACTTTCCCCGCTTTACCTAAACACCTGACTGTAATATAATATGAACTGATTTCACAATCAAAGTCATAATCAGCTAAAAGAAAGCTTCATTTTGATGATGTTGTCACTTTGTTCTATATTTTGCAACGTACACCTATATAATTGGAGCTTCCTCCGTGCAAAAGTTCAAAAGCTGGAGAATGAGCATAGACCGACCTTCCCTTAAAAAAAAGTAAGTACGCAAGGAAGCTTCCCAATGTATCCTTGCGTAGAGGTTCTAATTCGTGTTGATATTCCGCTGTGAAAGGAAGCATTGTATGCCATTGACAAAATTCAGTGACTCAACCAACCCGTAAAACACCCGAGCGTAGATATCTACATACATTCTCAACAAAAGGAGAGAAAAGCATAGCACTTCTCCAGCAGAATACATTTCTTACATAGAAAAATAGAGGCATCCTTTACCACAAGCAATAATAAGCATGTTCCACAATCACTCACTCTCTCCCCTCGTTTATATCCATGTTTTTTTCTTCTCCAGCAGTTGCAGTTCCATTTCAATCCACACGGCCTCTACTCGGGTATGCAATATGCATGCATGCTTTCTAAGATTTCACCTCATTCGTTCTTTCGCCTACTCTCTTTTCCTCTCGCTTCCACTCCAGCAGCAGCAGCAGTTGTTCCTTTTTTTCTCCATGTACAAGTGCTTTCCATTCTCTCTCTCTCTCCCTTTTTTCTTCCATCTCATCAGGAAAAGCCTCCTTTTCCCCGACTCGCTTCCATTATTATTAATGCTGTGTGAGTGTTGCAATAGTGGCATGCTCCTAGCCTGTGGTTTCCTCTAGAGGGCACCTCCGAAATTGTAAACAGAGCGGACACACACACACACACTTACTACTTTCAATCTTTCTTCATCTCACTCCGTATCCCGTCCCGACCAAAGGGAAAACTAAAAAAGGCTCTCTTTTTAGACGCATATAACATTTTCCCCGTCGTATATCCTCGAATGTATGTTGGTAGTCAGGAACACGACGAGGATTTGTGCTATATCTCCTCTGCTGCTGAGGCGATTGCTACAGTGAAAATACAGGAATGATCAAATTACATGACTTTCCTCAGCTCCTCACATATAAAAAATTTGAAATTGTTTTCATTGAGAGATTGGGATACCTTCTTTCTCGGGTAATAGAGAGAGAGAGAGAGAGAGAGAGAGAAGCGCAGTCAAATACACTAGTCAAGTAAAATAACAAGTTCTTTAGAGTGTTGGCGGCTTCACCAACTACATCACCGTTAGTAATCATCGAGTATTTAGCCTATTTCTCTCCTAAATATCGGGATACTCGGGGAAGTGAGAAAGTTTTCCAGTTGTGCATGCACAGTTTTTCTATAGTAATTCGCATATTTGAGTAAGGGTATATACTCAAAGTGTGGAGATATGTTGTGCGTGTGTGTGTGTGTTGTGTGGGGGAAATGAGTAAATTACAACAGATTATATAAGGGGAAAAGTGCAGTCAACTTCCACATCAAATTTTCCACAATTTCCGATGAGAAATCTTCCAAAATACAAAATATAAACGAGCTTCCGCCAGAAATTCCAATACACTTACGAGACTTACTTTCACAAGTGATGGTGAGTTGACTATCATTATTTTAGATTATGTTTCACTCCTTCGTCGCTCATGGGCATGATGATCATTGTTAACCATTCGCCCATGAAAATTACTCCGCTGCGGTTACCGACTGACTCAATGGAGCATTTTTCATAAAAATTTGTAAAGACTTTTAAGTTGAATGCATTTCATTGATTCTATTGAAATCTATAAGCTTACTTTATTGAATTTTTCGAACGTCATTTATAGACAATTGATAGATTATAAATTTTTAATACAATTCAATAACCTTCACAAAACACAGTTTACTATTTCATGCTGCATTTTAAAGTTTAAAGCAAATATGTTTTGTTTGACATTTAACTTGGATGAAATAACTAGAGCACTCCCATAATCTTGACAACACGAAACAGTCAAGGTGAAATTGATTGAGGCTACCATATGCATAATTTCATGTAATGGATGCACAAAGTATGTACTTAATGTTCAAAGAAATTTTGACATTAAAGAGAAAGCTGGCAGGTGGACGAGTACCTCGTCCATTATAAGTTGTTGTGCATATGAAATGAAGGGATATATCGGCAAAATCGCATAATATAAATGACATACTTGCGTCCTTTGCTGTTTCCTATTGTCCTTGACTCGAGTGGACAGTCAACAAAGGCTCTCTTTCCGACTCACTTAACTCAGCGCAAACAACTTCCAACCCGCTTTATGAATACACGCGCATATTTAATGATGGAGAAGTGGGTTGTTGTTGCAAAATGTGGCGTATTACAATTTATCGAAGAGGAAGCTCTCAATTCATATATTTGGGGAGAAGTGTTGATAAGAATGGATGATGACGCGTGTTATGAAACTCATTTCTGGCACATTAATTGACTGCCTTTCTGACTGTTTCTTTTTTGTTCCTCCAACAGCAATCATCAAATAGCGTTTGGGACGAGAGGATTCTGAATTGTGGATGTGAGTTAATAATAAATACAGGTAAATAACCCGGTTTAACATTTTTCTCGGCTTGTTTGTTCATATCATATTCTTACGTCGGCTCTAGAGTCCCTTTGGGAATGCCATCAGATAGAACTATGAATGGCATAAAGCTGTCAAAACGAAATTGCCTCCGAGAGAATAATAGCACTACTATTTTCCGTTAAAATAGCGCATGAGAAAGAGATTTCGTTTGTAATCGCTTCCACTTCCCATGCAAACTACTTGAGTTGATAATATTCCCTGTAATTGATGTATAACTCGTAGAAATCAACTCAGAACTGAGGAAGCGCCGTGAACAAGCAACTCACTCTCATTCCTCAGGAAGCAGATCAGTATTTGCTTTTGCCCGTGAATTGGACTCGCTATAATGGGATAAGAGGCGAAAGCGGAGTTGTCACGCGAAGGAGAAAGCATCTGTCTCTCTCTTCCTTCCAATTCTCTTTCACCAATTACCACAAAAGCACATGGTTAGTAATGCTGCGTAAACTGCGTAGACTGCGGGTGCCGGTCTGTTTCTACACATGCTGCTCCCTCTGTGCCATCCTCCTCTTCGTCAGCTTTAACGAAGATGTGAAAAACCTGATTCAGCAGCATAATGTGAACAGCCGACCGAGTCCGTCAGGATCAGCTCCTCACAACTTTCCACCGTCTTTCTCCTCCTTCTCCTCGCTAGCGCTTCACAGGAACTTGGCCAGCACTGGGAACGCACGCCCATTGATCTCTTCCATTTCCTCAGGGGTCGAGTCCGCCAACACAGGTACTGCCACGCACCATCCAGCCCTCGCCGAGCTCACTCAGTTCCACCGCGAACAGCCACAGCAGCGAAAGCGGCCAGTTCCGCAGGCCGAGTCAACTGCAACAGAGAAGCACGAAGAGGAGGTCGACATCGTTAAAAAGTATATCGACGACAACTTCGTTGGTCACAAGCCAACCGAGCAGCCTCCAACTACGCCACAACAAAACACTATTGTGATTAGTAATCTAGTGAAGCTAGCACAGCAGGCCAGTAACAATCCTAGTGTATTCAACAACATCAATGGGCTGACGGGAGTTGAGACAAGTGGAGGAGGGGCGGGGGATGAGTTCGCCCAGTTACTACTCGAGGCGCAGGGAACGACAACAGATGGAGAGTTATCGTACCCCGGGGGAGATGCTACCAGTCAAGTTCGCAAGAGAGAAAGACAGTGGTTCATGACAGGTGGGGACTACTTTCCAACACCACCTGGAGGACTGGCTTCCATATTTTATCCATCGTCGTCATGGCTCGCGTCGAAACCCTCGAAGCCAGATTATGCAAATCTTTGGTATGACAACAGCATTGGAAGTGACCGCGTCA
>JAQFZW010001611.1:0-24779 GCA_034687055.1 Heteromurus nitidus
TATCTGATTCTTGCCTTAACGAGACATCGTTGAAACATAACGCAATCCAGTATTAAATTTCGATTATTTTCTCGTTTGAAAAAATCTGGTAGCATTTTGATAATATTTTCAATAAAATGCGGCCAAGATTCTTGAGTGTTTAGAGCGGCCAAAGAAATTTTCTCAACTGCTTTAGCCTTTAGCCTACCTCTAGCATCGACGTCTTTCACGATTTCATTGTGAATTATTTTCATTATTTCTATCAAGCACTGAATGTAAACCTTCTCCATTTCAAGCTTTTCTTGGACAATTTTCTTGAAAGTAGAAATTGACTCCGAACTTAATTTTAGTATGTTTATAATAAGATTTACTTTCTGGTGAACTTTTTCATCATTAACTTCGAAATTGCTGGAAACTAATTTAACGTAGGCGACACTACTTCCGTTTACGAGACTCTTGGTGATCTTACTTCTTTTTCGGCTTAATATACCCTCTGTAATAACTTTAAGTACCTTGTCCAGACTGGCTTCTACCATTCTTTGTTCAGATGGTGGTGATGCTTTAATTATTGAATCAAATGATTTCTTGAAATATTTTGACACTTCTCCTAAGGAACGTGGGCTACCCTTAAATTCTTCAAAGACACTATCACCAATTGTTATTTGATTTTTTTCATTTCTGAAGGCAACGCTTTCTTAGCTAAATTCTGGGAAAGCAAATCTATCTCTATTTTAACGAAGAGAAAATTAATATTTTGAAAACCCTGAAGACTTTGACATTCTTGTGATTTTTCTTGTGGGGTGTCGTCTATCGGTGAAGAAGTGTCGGAATGGCGGTGAGTAACGAGGACAACGTCTTCACAAATATTCGCTCCAAGTGATAATGCCATAAGGTGATTGGCCGATTCAAATATGGAAAACTAGGAAATAAATAAAAAAAAGTTCATCAGTTACGTTGCAACATCATTTAAATAATAAATACGCCTTGAATGTTACCTTCGAGTTCGAGTAATCTAAGTTAATTTCCATAATTCTGGAGCAGAAGGCAAGAAGCAAATGTTCCAATGGATCTTGTTGCTTCTCTACGTTGTTGAGGTGAAGATGAAGCAAAATGTAAGTATCAAGTTCCATGGACAATGGTTTCGGATAAGCGTAAATTCCTGGCGTGGCCCCTTCCTCGAACTTGAAATCATAAAAACTTCTATCTAGTAGCTCCAGACCAGCCAGCCCTTCATCGCTACCTTTCTTGGCATTTACGTAATGAAGAAGAAAATTTGGAAATATCTCAGGTTTCTTAAAATTTCTGCAAATGATTGCTATTGGGATGACTCTAGTTTCATGTTCGTCCTTCACTTTCTTCAATAACGCTGCCAATGATTCCGGATGGAATTTGAGACTTCCGTTTGATCTTGTTACTATGGGAAGTTTTCCCATGTTGAATGGATTACTCTAGACCTAAATAATATTTAAAGTAATAAATAAATAGGGACGAGCCAATGTAGGTTATCAATATAAGCAAGCTTGTTTTTCCACTTACTCCTGATTTAAAGATGGCTTTGAGGCTGAGGCAGTTTTCAGGTCTATTATCTGACTTTCGGACGGAAAATTTGAATAATACATAAGGCTACTAATGTTCCAAGGCCAATGCAAGTACAAATTAAATAGGTTTACCAAGAATTAATATAATTCCAAATGGAAATCAAGTTATCGAGCTCGAGCTGTCAGTCACTCTCCAGCCAGAGTTGAATTGTTTTTTTGTTCGTTCGGATCAATCATCCATCATCCTCTTATCAATGGACTGTAGACAGGATGGAAAATGGAAATGATTTCAGAGAACTGGCGAGGCTTATTGGCATGTTGCACCATATTTCATTTAAAAACGTTCAGCATAATGATGCACAATTTTTTAACATTAATATCAAGCGCATGTGCGCACTCATTCACTCACCTCGACCAAGCCAAGCCAACCCGACCAATCCGGGGGCCTACGAAAGAGCCAAGCCAACCGGGTGGGTTTTGCTTGGCTTCCGGGTTGGTTGATGTTTTATCATGAAATTTGACTATGCAATGGTCAAACAATAGTTTTGACCACTTCATCGATAAGATAAGTAGAAAAGCATGTACTACATGCTTGAACTGGCTCATTTCTGAGATTATTAACATATTTAGCATTGTAAATACAGTGAACGAGCCAAGCCAACCCGACCAATCCAATGGCTTGCGAGAGAGCCAAGCCAACCCGGTGGATCGCGAAAGAGCCAAGCCAACCCGACCAATCCGGGGGCCTCCGAGAGAGCCAAGCCAACCCACCGGGTTGGCTTGGCTTCCAGGTTGGCTCGGTGTTTTAGCAACCCGGAAATGAACAAGTGTGCGCATGTGTTGCTTGAATGATATACTGCATCATACATATATATAATTGGCTTGCGTGTCGATGTCTCTCATACGTTATCTTTACGTATATTATGTGGTGCGCGCACTCTGCTCTAAGGCACGATGGTACTGTATATGTATGGCGCTTGCGGTGACAAGATTTTCCCAGTGCTTTTCTTATAGAGATGACTAGCGAGGGATTACTTCTGCCTCTAATGCAGTTAAAATAGCGTGCTGAGACAAATTTGTTAAATGTATGTTATCGAGGTCCCTGATTGCGAACTTGATAACGCACGATGTGTCAGCTTGATACATATGGCACTAATGTATTTTAAATAGAGTGTAGAGACAAATTAGTCTAATACATGTTTTCGGGTGATAAGATTTTCCCAGTACTTTTCTTATGGAGACGACTCGCAAGGGCTTAATCCTGCCTTTAATAAAGTTAAAATAGCGTGCAAGAGACAAATTTGTTAAATACATGTTTTCGGGGTCCCTGATTGCGAACATGATATCGCACGATGTCAGCGTGATACATATGGCGCTAATGTATTTTAAATAGAGCATTGAGACAAATTGGTCTAATACATGTTTTCGGGACTAAAGCGCGAGGCCCCCGGCACGGGCCAAAAGTGCCGGGTGGTACATCCGGCCCTGACCGCACGACCTGTGCGTGCGAATCCCGAAAACATGTATTAGACCAATTTGTCTCAATGCTCTATTTAAAATACATTAGCGCCATATGTATCACGCTGACATCGTGCGATATCATGCTCGCAATCAGGGACCCCGAAAACATGTATTTAACAAATTTGTCTCTTGCACGCTCTCGAAGAGCCCGAAGGGAATGGAAAAATTGAAAATAATCGTTTAATGATCAATGGTCCCGTTGTTGAATGAAGAATTCCAACAAATAATTATTTTTAAATGAATCGAAAAATTATCATGGCATCCTTTTATTTATAAGACTAATCCACTATTAAATACTAATTTATATATAAATAAACCAAATTAAATCCGAGCTCTATTTTGTTCGGAGATACTTTACTTCGAATTTTTCCATCACTTCCATTTTCTTCAGCAGCTCATCGTCACTTGCATTCTTATCTAGTAACTCCTTGGCTTGTCCAATTTCTTTGAGGAACAAATTTTGAGCGATTTTCGATTTAAAATTAAGGTCTCCCTGGTCAAATGCAGATTTCAAGCAGTCTCGTTTCGATTTTAATTTCATTTTCACTGTTACATCCACCTCTATCTCCTCCTTACTTTTGTATTTCGCATTGACCAGTTCCCTGACTAGCTCCTTGATTTCGCTCGATACTCCAGTCCTCACCTCAGAAAATTTGTACTTTGAAGTATCCAATGTTTTAGTATTGTTGCTATGAAGTATTTCCCTAATTGGCCGAGGGATTTTGCACCGTTTCCTAATCTCGATGGAATGTAAGTTTACACAACCATTTACTGGTTGGAATTTTGGAATAATTTCATAAGACGACTTTACCGTGTTCAAGTTCAACGTCCCTATAAAAAACAATTTACTATTTCTCTCTTCGTAGTACTTTATATTGTCCATTTGCTTTGAAGTAGTGACGAAATCTTTTTCATTTGCTTCAGCTAAAATATTGATTTTGTTCAAATCGAATAAAAACTTGGATTCCATATTTTTGTCATTGAAGATGGTAAGTGCTCCTTTCATTGCTGAATTAAATACAATATTTGGGCGAAATTTGAAAGGAATCATATTTTCAAATATATTTTTCCAGGCCATATTTTCGAAGATAATAACCAGTGAACCACTCTCGTAGATGTGCCTTCCAGTTTTCATATGAAACTGTCTGATTATTTCCGGTGATTTTTTGTATTCATATTCCTTCACCTTTCCGGTAAACGTGAAGGAATCGTAAAAGCTGAGACACAGTTTCTTTCTAGCGTACAAAAATATTGCCATTTCGACAAAATCCGCATTTTCTGATAAAACAAGGATATCCTTATTATCACCATCCGAATCTACTAACGTAGAACAACATCCCGCAAGAATTTCTTCCACTATTCGAATTTCTCTGAAACCAGCCGCACTCAAACTTTCTTTAATTTTCCGCCTGTGCACACTGGCGAACCAATTAGGTATCGTGATAATAACCTTCTCCACCAAGACTAAAAAGTTATACCTTTTTTCAATTTTTCGTTTCAAATCTCCAAAAATTAAAGATAACAAAAATGCTTCATTAATTGTTCCTTTTAGTAATGTTTCAGACCAATTTCCATAGTGGGAAAGCATGCATTGCCCAATATTTATTATTTTCCCATTGCCACTCCCAGCACCCTTGTCACAAAAGTTTTTATAATCGTCCCCAAATAACAGAGAGCCGTCCGCTAAAATTACCACTGTTAGCTCAACTGCAAATTCTGACTCTTCAAATTCATTTGAATTACCTTCGAAAATTATTCTACAGCGGAGTTTATTGAGGGACATTTGAATTACTAAAGAAACAGGTTTGGGCTTTAGCTTTGGAGTGGGCGAAGGTGGAGATGGGCCAGGACCAGGAGGAGGTGGGTCATCATTTTTTGAGGTAGAACTTTTATTCGTAGTTTCCTCATTTTTTATATTATTTGTAATTGCTGCATTAAACAATCGTTCATGTCGCACCTTGTAACCTTCAAAAGCCTGATTGATTCTGTGCCGAAGAGTTTTAACATGCTCATCAAAATTTTGAGCGTGGTTGATGTCGTCGCTATTTAAACTACTTTTCAGACTTGTCTCAGCATTTCCCAGAGCTTTTTCATGAATATTATTCAATCCTTCTGAATTTATGGAGGGATTTGATTGAAGGTCTTTCTGCATACTTAAGTCATAGTGTCCCTTTAGGTTTTTTACTATAATTTTAATTCCCTTGCAGGAACTTTCTAAATTTTCCAAATTCATTTCTCTACATTTTAAATATTCCTCACGGAAATAATTTTCCTTGTTATAAATCTGGAAAACAACATTTCCCACTTTGCTTGGCAAAATACTTAATGCAGTCTCAACTGCTTCCACGCATTTTTCAGAAATCGATGAATGCACCACCTCGAATAATTCCTTGGAAATATAGGAATATTTTGACAATTGGACTTCGAAAAGAATATCATATCTGATTCTTGCCTTAACGAGGCATCGTTGAAGTATAACGCAGCCCATTATCAAATTTCGACTACTTTCGCGTTTGAAAAAGTCGGGCAACATTTTTATTATATTTTCAATAAAATATGGCCAAGACTCTCGAGTGTTTAGAGCGGCCAACGAAATTTTCTCAATTACTCTAGTCTTTAGCTTACCTCTAGTCTCGACGCCTTTCACGATTTCATTGTGAATTGTTTTCAGAATTTCCATCAAACATTGAATTTGATCCTTTTCCATTTCAAGCTTTTCTTGGACAATTTTCTTGAAAATAAAAGTCCACTCGGAATGTAACTTTAGTATGTTTATAATATGATTTACTTTACCATGTACTTTTTCATCATTGATTCCAATCTTGCCCGAAACTAATTTAAGGTAGATGTCACCATTTCCGTTTAAGAAATTTCTTATGATCTTCTGTCTTTTCTGGTTTAATATACCCTCAGCAATTACTTGAAGTGCCTGGTCCCTACTGGCTACTTCCTTTTTTGACACAGATGGTTGTGGAGTTTTTATTATTGAATCAAATGATTTCTTGAAATATTTGGAAAACTCCGCTAAAGGAAGTATACTACCTTGAAATTCTTCAAAAACACCGCTACCAATTGCCATGAAAATTTTGTTCATTTCCGACGACAACGTTTTCTTAGCTAAATTCTTGGAAAGAGAGTCCATCCCCATTTTAACGAAGATAAAATTAATGCTTTGAAAAACCTGAAGAGCTCGATTTTCTTTTGACATTTCTTCAGTGTTTTCAATCTTCGATGAGGAAGGTTCGGAACAGCGTTGAGTAACGAGGACAATGTCTCCACAAATATTCCCTTGAAGTGATAATGCCATAAGGCGATTGGCCGATTCCAGAATTGAAAACTGTGAATATATTGTAAAACACGGTGGATAATTTATAATTCAACTTAGTTTGAATCATATTCAGAGTTTAATAGTTACCTTCGGTCCAGAATCACTCAAATTAATTTCCATAATTCTGGAACAGAAGAGAATAAGCAAATGTTCGAGTGGATCTTGTTGCTGTTCTACTTTGTTGAGGTGAAGATGAAGCAAAATATAGTTATCATTTTCAATAGACAATGGTTTCGGATAAGCGTAAATCCCTTGCAAGTCCCGTTCACCAAACTTGAAATAGTTATCCTTCTCAATTTCATCGTAGAAGCTTCTCTCATTGTCTAGGTCAAACTCAACTGATCCTTCGCTGCCTTTCTGCAAATTTGCGTAGTGAAGAAGAAAATTTGAGAATAGCTCAGGTTTCTTGAAGTTTCTGCAAACAACTGAAATTGGGATGACTCTTGGCCCATGTTCGTCCTTCACTTTTTTCAATATCGTTGCCAAGGAGTCTGGATGGAATTTGAGGCTTCCATTTGACCTGGTTACTATGGGAAGCTTTCCCATCTTGAATGTGCAACCTCTAACCTAAAAACTATATTCGATTTGAATAAAACAAAATAAAATGTTCAATGACGAGCAAAGTTATTTTGAAAATGTACGTAAACTTGTTTTTATTGCACTTACTCCGTGACTTAAAAATGGCTTTGACTTCGACGCTGACCATCTGTGTTCAGGTTTGTTTGTCAGACTTTTGAGCTGAAAATTTGAATACGATATAAGACTACTGTTCGGAGGCCAATGCGACTACAAATTGAATAGGCTTACCAAGAATTAATATGATTCAGAATGAAAAATTAAAACAAAGTTTTAAAAAATTCACTTTAATCGAGCTCGGGCTGTCAGTCACTCTCGAGAGTTGAATTATTTTATGTTCGGATCGGATCAATCATGCTCTTATCAAGGGACTGTGGACAGCCAGGATGAACAAATTGAAATGATTTCAGATTCAGAGAACTGGTGGGGCTTAGCGTGCTGCACTGCTCCATTTCAGGTGAGCATAATTATGCACAATTTTACCATTGATTTTTTGAAGTGTTTTTGCACGTAACTGCCTGGACTGGATGATAATAATCTTCATGAATTTCATCTAAATGAATATATATTCCATTCGATTTCAACTCGGTTAATTTAATGCCACTCAAATGAGATAACAACAAGTCGAGTTGAATAAAAATGATCAAAACCAGCTTTGACATATATGGGAAGTATATTGCTTAAAAAGAGAGAATGGCGAATTGGATTATTCATTTTATTTAGGCACATTTATTAATATACTTTCCACTCTTCGCATAAAAAAGTCGTGTTGAAGGTCAGGCATTCATTGACGTGAGATGATATTGCAGTTTTTTTTGGGAAGGTGCATCAGATCATATAAAACTGTGTGTTCATAAGCTGATTCAGTTGTCTGCTGAAATATAGTGGCTGAACACTTTGTCAAACTTTTGTAAAAATACAATTTTCAAGTTTTCCTGCACTTCACAATGCCTCCCAAGGAATCCAACACGAGTAAAACCAAACAACTGTTAGACGAGTGCAAGGAATCGTACCACGAGAAACTGGAAAGTGCTTCCCAAGATTGTGGAAGCATTCTGGAGTTGAGGAAAGCGCATGAAAATATTGCAGCTGAAATAGAAGCTGAGTTCAGAGAGAAATGTCCGTTGACCCAAAAAGCATTCATTGACTCGAATGTGCAGAAGCTTCTAGTCACATTGCAGGGGATTTTGGAAGAAATCGTGGAAATAACAGATTTTAGCAATGACAAAGGAGCAGACGAGGGAAAATCGACGAAGAAAGAAAAAATTGACAAATCACGGAAAATGGAAGAAAAAGAAGATGAATCAAGCGAGGAAGAGGAAATCGAAGATAAGTCCAGCGCGGAAGAAGAAATCGAAGATAAGTCCAGCGAGGAAGATGAGGAACCCGCTCCGCCACCAGTACCTAAAGGTCGAACAAAGAAAGCAGCCACTAACACAATTCCAGTCAACACAGAAGCTGGACCCGCGATAGGGATTGATTTGGGCACTACATTTTGTTGTGTGGGCGTCTTCCTCGATGGCAAGATTAGCATCATCCCGAATCAGTTGGGAAAGAGGACAACTCCGAGTTACGTTCGACTGGAGAAGAATGGACAGGTCACGGTTGGGAAAAATGCGAAAGAAAGCGCTTATCGCTTTCCTGATATGACGATCTACGATGCGAAGCGCTTGATTGGGCGAAAGTTTGAAGATTCCGTTGTTCAGAACGATATTAAACTGTGGCCTTTTGATGTGACGAAGGGAGAATCCGGCCCAGTCATTTCTGCCAACGGAAGAGAATACCCACCGGAACAGATTTCGGCTTATTTACTTCAGCATTTGAAGAAGGAAGCGGAAGAATTTTTAAAATGTCCGGTGAACAAGGCGGTCATCACCGTTCCAGCGTACTTCAACGACGCCCAAAGACAGGCAACAATTGACGCCGGAGAAATGGCAGGACTTCAAGTTCTGACAATTTTGAATGAGCCAACTGCTGCCGCAATGGCTTACAAAATGGAACGGATTCATGAAGACACGAAGAAAGTTCTCATCTTCGATTTTGGAGGGGGAACGTTTGACGTCGCTCTGCTTGAAACGAGTGACACCAAAATTGAGGTGATTGCGGTGGATGGTGACAGTCATCTTGGCGGGGAAGACATTGACCGAAGTCTTATGCAGCATTGCGCAAAACAATTGCTCCAAGAGTCTGGAATTGACTTGATGAAGGACCGGAATGGCACCAACAAAGTGAAGAAAGACAAAGCCCGCCAATGTCTGAGGAGGATTCAAAATTACTGCGAAGAGAGCAAAATCGACTTGTCCACAGCGATGTCGAGTGACATAGAAATTGACAACCTGGTGGATGACAAAGATTTGTCAGTTTCGGTCGACAGAGACGAGCTGGAATCCCTAAATGGGGAAATTCTTGAGAAAATCTTTGCAATAATTGATCGTCTTCTAAGATCAGCGAAAGTCAACAAGAGTCAAGTCGACGACATTGTTCTAGTCGGGGGCTCAACCAGAATTCCAATGGTACAGAAGGAACTGGAACGGATATTTAAACATGTCGCGCTCAACCATACCATTAATCCTCATGAGGCAGTAGCTTATGGGGCGGCAATTCACGCGGCAGTTTTGAATGGATCCGAGGAGGCGGGAGAAGTTTTAAATTCAACCATTCAGGATGTGACGCCGATGTCGATTGGGATTGAATGTTTCAAAAAAAATATTCCAAAGCAATTTTCCATCATTGTCCCGAAAGATACGAAGATTCCAGCGACACGCAAGCAAACTTATTATACGTCTCAAGATAATCAGACAGTTGTCAGAATTACAATTTACCAAGGAGAAAACCCGACGGTGGTGGAAAATGTTCTTCTTGGAGTATTTGACTTGGAGGGGATCCCACCTGCGCCAGCGAAGCAAGAGAAGTTGGAGGTGACAATGGAAATTCAGGAGACCGGTGTTTTGAAGGTGTCGGCTAAATCTGAGAGTACGAATGGGACGAATAGCCTCACAATCGAGGAAAACAGGGGAAGAATTCCGAGCGATTTGAAGCAGAAGATTACAAGGGAATTGGATGCCCTTAAATTGTAGACACAAGTCTGCCTCATATCTTGTTTGATGATTGGCCATGTTTAATGATTGATAAATGCACGAACTTAATTCTCGAATTTACACATAAATATATTTGTGCGAATAGTCATAATCTCTTTATTGCACTGACGCATGGCTGAAAAATGATAATAATAATGTTATCAAATGATTGGCCCAGCGATTTTGTTTGGATTAAATTACTTGAAATAGTAAAGCACTTAATTTATAGTCATCTGCTACCCGACTATGTATATTGGTCATTATTACATATGAATAAAATATTCCACCAGACTTTTGGATAGCTTTATTTATTTATTGAATTCTGATTACGATTTAATTTTCATTGAGATACTTCGCTTCAAATTTTTCAAGCACAATCATCTTCTTCTTAATGTCATCTAAACTTGGATTCCTACTTCGAACTAATTTCCCAACTTCATCAATTTCTTTAAGGAATAACTTTTGACCTAGTGTTGACTTAAACTTAATTTCCCCCTTGTCATATGCAGATTTCAAGAAGGCACACTTCACCTTCAATTCTTCTTTCGGATTTCCATCCAAATTTTGAAAGTTTTCTTGAATTAGTTCTCTAATGAAATTACCCATTCCTTTACATATTTCACCCGCTGCCGGAAAGAAACTATAACGGTCATCATCTAAAACTTGGGACTTTACGCTACACGATTTATTACAAAATTCGCAGTTGCTAGAGGGCTTTCTACTTTCTACACGATCTAATTTTACATCTCCATTTTCCACTTTAAAATAAGTAATTAATTCACGAGATGACTTCGGTTTGTGGAGCATCAACGTACCTAAATGATATATCCCGTTAGTTCTCTCTTCATAATACTTGATGATACGTCTCTGTTTCGACATTCTTGAAACGATTTCATTATTGTCAAGGTCAGCTTTTTTCAACTCGCCATCTTCAAGTTCACCAAATACACTAATTTTATTAGCATTATGAGAATCACTTAATTTTATGCCTTCATTTTTGCTCACAGCAAAACTTTCTGTTGTGAGTTGAACATTCTCGAATCCCGCAATAGAAAAGGCGGCTCTTATTTTAGTCCTATTAACGGTAGCTAACCAGTTGGGCATTGTTGCAACAACCTTCTCAATCGAAACCATATGTTTTACCATGAGTTTTGTTTTTAAATCGGCAAAAATTAATCCGAGCAAAAATACTTCATTTATCTTTCTCTTAGAATTCCCAATTTCTACGATTTCAGACCAGTCGCCCAAGTTGGAAAGGAAGCAATCTCGAATTTTGAACACTTTCGTATTTTTCGGGAATATGACATTCTTCTGAGAAAATTCCGCGTAACTGTCGCCAACTAGGAGTTGCCCATCCTCTAATAATGCAACTGCAAGTTCGACATGAAATTCAAATTCTGGCGCGTTATCATTTTCTTCGAAAATTATTTTGCAAACTAATTTATTAAGTGTGATTTGACATGCTAAAAGCGCCGGTTTTAATTCTGGCAACGTCAGGGCTACCTCGTCGTAGTCGTCACTTTCCATTAACAATGCGACTGGCTGGTTCAAACTTTTTACGCTGGCCACAGATGGCGAAGGAGTAGGGACAAATCGTGAATTGCACCGTACCTTGTAACCTTCAAAAGCCTGATTGATTCTGTACCTCAAAACCTTCACGTGCTCGTCAAAATTTTCAATTGAATACTCGCTAGTTTTAATATTTTCCTCGAAATTTTTCTCTGCTGCTGAAAGAGCTGAGTGATGAATACCTTCAAAATCTTCATACGTTATTGCAGTGTTTGACTTGAGATCTTCCTGCATTTTCAAGTCGTATTGTCCTTTTATTCCCTTAACGAAATATTTTATTGCTTTACAACAACTTTCTAAGTTATCCAAATTATACTCTCGATTTGTCAAATATTCCTCTCGAAAGAATTCTTCTTTGTTGGAAATTTGGAAAGCAACACTTCCCATTTTATGGGAGAGGAAAACAAGTGCCGTTTCCATGGCAGCGATACATTTCGTTGACAAGTCAACATGAATCATATTAAAGGTTTCGCAGGAAAATGATTGCTTGGATAACGCCACTTGAAAAATTGCATCGTAGCGGAGCTTTGTTTGAGAAACGATTATTGGAAATATTGCCCAATCGTGGATCAGCTTACGATTCTTTTCAAATTTAAAGAAATGTGGTAACATTCTTGCAATTTTTTCAATAAAAGGTGAATATGGTTCCTCGTTACAAGTTTGATTTACAACTTCCTCAATTATATATCCAGCAAGATTACCAACCTCGACGATATTGTCGACAATTCTATCGTGAATTAGCTTTAGTACTTCAGCCAGTGAACTTAGTTGCGCTGACTCTTGTTGAAATTTTTCTTCCGAAATCATTCGGAAATTTTGAATTGAGCTTGTGGTCAGTTTTAATGCCACAATTATTGTTTGGCATCTCCTCAGAATTGTGTTTTGGTCAACTTCAAAATTACCAGAAACTATGTTGTTGTAGAGGTCGCTACTCCCATCTTGAAACCCTTCGACAATTTTATCTCTCATCGATGTGAACTGCGCGTCAGCAATTTCTTCAAGGACATTCCTTTCACTCGTACTTTGAACAAGAGAAACATTTCTTTTGGTGGGATTCTTTGGAATTTTTTGCGTCAGGGAATCGAAACATTTCTTAAAATAAAGGAGTAGCTCTCCTAAAAGAGGTGTCGTACTACCCAAGCCAAAATCAGTGACCATTCCCTGAACAATATTTTCTATGAAAGTTTTCATTTCCGGTGGCATGCTTTTCTGATTAAAATTGTTTGAAAAGGTTGCCCAGTCCATGTTAGCGAAAATGAAGTTAATTTTCTGAAAGCCATCTAAATTATACTTTTCTTCGTGTTGGGGAACTGTGTCTCCGTCATGGACCCTCGTTATGAAGCCAATGTCCCGACAAAGGTACTTGGGAAGGTTCGAAGTTGAAAGGTTATTGACCGATTCGAATGTGGAAAACTGCAAATCATCAAAAACTAATTATTCGAAGAAATTGAGGAATTTATTTTGTGGAGATCATGATTTTTAGTTACCTTCAAGTCGCTCAAGTTTATTTCAACAATTCTGGAACAAAAGAGGAGCAAAAGATTTTCGAGTGGGTCCTTGTCTCTTCGAGGGTCCAGTTGGTTGTAGTGAATGTGAAGCAAAATTGTGTAGTCCTTTTGATTTAATGTGTAGAGGGAGGGATAGCCGTAAATCCCGGAGGGATCGTTGTCGCTAAACTTGAAATAGTTGTCCTTCCCAATTTCAGAATATATTGAGTCGTCCACCAACCACCCCTTCTGCTGCTGGCACCTGAAGTAGTGCAGAAGAATATTGGAGAAAACTTCTGGCCTTGTGACGGTAGGGCAAAAAATTGCGACCGGAGCCAGTCTGTGTTTGTGGAAGTTGGTCGCTTTTGTCTGAACAATTGCTAGATTTTCAATGTGGAATTTTAGACTTCCATGTTTTCTAGTTACGATGGGAAACTTGCCTACCCCCAGCTTTCTCCGGGACGACGACATCTCTCAAATATTCTGAAAGTTTTTGTGAAAATGTTTGAATAGTGAAATGAATTTTAAAATATTGTTGAAATATGTAATTATACCTGTTTTGCGTGTCCACCGCAAAACATTGGCAGATGGCGGTGATTTGTGAAATTAGCAAAAAGACAACTTGGGTTGTCTATTGCACTCGAGTAACTGCTGAAATGTTACTTTAAACTGGTTTTACATGAACAGAGATGCCGACAACGTGAATGTGGACTTTCAATGCAACACGTATATTTTGTATTGCGTATGTCACGAAAGGATGTGAATCACCTACTGTATTCATAAAATTGAACCGTGAAATTGAATATAGCGAGGTAACAAGTTGTATCAACGTTTGTATCAACGTAATATCAAGTGCTTTATTTTGAACCGATTGCGACATGGTTTATATGACTAATTGAATGTATGAGCTGTCATCGCTTTTCCCTCATGCTTTCCTGGCTGAGATCCATTTAATTAAACTGAGTCAACTGACAGGTAATATATCAATTCTAATCACTAAATAAAATAAATTCACAATCGGCGTCGTGAGTCAAATTACATTTTACTTTACACATCATGTTTACGACAGGAGGCAGTGGCGGATCTAGTTCTAGCGCAGGTAGTTGCGGATATGTCACCTGATTCTGCTACCAGGCAGCAAAATTTGCTACCTCACCGGCAGCGTTAGAATGCTGCCAAATTTCAGATATGTATCATGAAAATCTCTTGGGTAGCAAATACTGCTGCCAAAGACGTTGAGGCCTATTCCAATGATGCTACAATAAAATTAAGTAGCCCATTGGAAAGAGCATACTCGATTTCTTCAGGTTGAGTTTTTTCAACGCTTTGCGGTGTACTTAAAATCACAACACAAATGTTTTGTGATACCTATTTATCGTATAACGTGGTTTTGCCTGCCTGTCTGTCCGTCTATGTTTGATTTTTTGGTTTAGTAATTTTAGGATTGCATTTTGCATATCACATATGGTGACTTCAGGTTGGCATCTCAGATTACTACAGATCCGACTACTACATGTCGCTGAAATCTTGGACAAAATCTCATATTGTTTTCTAAGGGAATTATTTCGTTGACACCTGTTGGTAGATCGGTTTTGTATGTTTTTGAACATCAAGACAGACTGATTACTTTATTCAGGTCTTACACACATTTATATATCCGACAAAAATGAAATGGAAAGGGTTGCATGCATACATTACTCATATGTTATACCTGGAATAACATGTATCTAATTGCAGGAGCACTTTAGTGCATACAACAGAATGTTCTGGAGTGAAATGAAATATGTCTACTCAAGGACAGATTGAATGAAACGAAAGTTGTCGTCAAGAACGGTGACTCAAAAATAGACACCTGGACAAGATGTGGAGCAACGGCTCCTTTGACATAAAGTATTTACGGAAAGTTTTGACACAAGTGTGTGACGGACTTGAAATAGGATAATTGAGTACCTATTTCCAACATCATCTCCTAATCAATTATACAATTATTAATAATAATAAGTGTACCAATAAATTCTTGAAAATAAAGATCTATCATTTTTGACATGATAAAAAGTATTTTATTTGAGCGAATAATAAATTTCTTATATACTAGTAGAAATAGAGAAACTACATGCTAAAACAAAACTAAAAACTAATGAACATGAGCATGCGTAGAGAGCTTTTCTTTTGGGCTCAAGTCATACTCATATCCTTTTAAACCTAACGAAATGGAGCTTTTCTTTTGTGCTCCAGAAATTCATACGCATTGACCTTTACCCATTTTTAGATTTCTTCGTTGACGTTCTCATTAGCAATAGCAGCAACTGGTTTTGGTCGAACAATGATGGTCTTGCGACGCAGCTTCATTACCAAAAACGCAATGCCAAGGATGGCCAGCACGACCATGATAACAATGGAGCAGATGAATGACCACATTTGGTATCCTAATCCTGATTCAATCTAGTCAGGAGGTGGTAAGGTGGACAGACTCGTGCTCAGGGATCAGCATGCTTCTCGAAGTTCAGACTTGGCATCAGGTGCCAATTGGCCTTCATGGTCTGGATAGGGTCCCATGCTGCAGCACAGTGAGCTAGTTTTACCTGTGATGTTTTAAATTGAACATCATTAATTTCAAATTGCATATTCAATGGAAGTACAAAGACATGGTCAGGGCATCGTTGAGATTTTCCTTCGATGGTGATCTGACTCTCTGGGCAGTAAACATTGTTGTTATGGTTGAAGAGCTTGATTTGGACGAATTCATGTTGATCCATTGGATGCTGATCTTCACAATGATACACAATGTATCATGAGTGCTTCACACTGCATGTCTTGTTTTCACGTCGCAACAATAGACGAAAGGGATCAGATTCCATAAGAACAAGAGTGTCATTATTAATGGACTGAAAAACATTTTGTTCCTGCCTTCGGAAGGTTCACATTTTCATACAGTTCACAAGAGGGAGTGAAGTTGAACATGTTGAGTAAGGGGCCATAAACATGACAATCTTGTCATTGTCGCTTGCTTTCTTGTAATATGTTCTTGGAGTTAAGCAGTTGTCATGTGATGGATGAAATCACAAAATTTGTGGTGATGCTCTTCCCATTAAACTCGTAGTAATCAGCTTCATGGTTCATAACCTTGATTATTACCGTCTCATTGAATTGTTGCTCAAGATTCGCTATGATGGCTGTGTTTTGATTAAGTTTCTCTGCCATATTTTTCATTGCTTCTTGCATTGAAGATATTCCATTTTTATTTTGAATGACGATTGTGGTCCCTGCAATAGCTGTTCCAGCAACGGCAACATAATAAAGTATAATAGCTCCAACGATGAGAAATGGAATGTATAGTTTCATACTGTGTTGCATTACAGGCCAACCACGACGATTGCAGAATTCTTCTATTTCTTGTGCATAATGCTTCTCGTACCAATCGTTGCATTGTTGTTTTGCCATATTGAGGAGACCATCCTCTTACTTTCTCGATATGGGTGGAATTTCGCTGTAAAATGGAAGGTGAATCTTTCCTCGTCTTTGGTGTTGTACTCCTTATGTATCTCCTCAAACTACAATAAAATCAAACATAAATTTTAATAAAATATCTGTCTCCGACGGACAGAAAAATATGGATATTAATGGTCGTATTCTGAAAGCAAAAAATTCTGAGTTGAGGACGAGTGGAGACTCAGTTGCCATTAGTTCCTGCTAGGAGGTATCGACAAATCTGAGATCGACCTCATCCTCAAAGCCTCAAGTCGTGTCAGAATACAACAATAAGTGCATAATTATTGATATAAAAATTGTCAACCTACATTCTTTTTAAGAGAGGCCATCTTCTCCCAACTTTCAGATTTTTTGTTTTGTTTTGTTGGGATTTTTCACTTCGTCACTTGGACTTCACCAGACGTATATGGGTCTTACAACTACTTCGGCATCTGGATCTTGAGGTTAGTCGCTTTCGGGGTCTCAGCTCTTAACAACGGCGTCAGGGTTTGCTGCAGTCTTGTCACCTCAATTACGACATGGCCGGTCTCCACAAGGTCTATACTTTGGCCAGCTTGCACTTCAGCGTCATCGACAAGAACATAGTATAGTTCTTGGTTGGGGTCCGTGTGAAAAAGAAAGAAACTCACAATTAATGTTAAAAGTTCAAAAATTGCTAGCCATCTTTGAATTTACGTTAGAATATATATACGTACGCTTTCTCCATTTTGCTACCACGACTGATGCAACACAAAATGGCTTATATTTAAAAAAATGACATTTTTTCTTTTAAATTTGTGGAGAAGGTGAGGTCTGCTCTTCAAAATTTCAAACCATTATGAAGTAAAATAACGTAATGTCACGCCTATTTATACCCGTGAAATTTCTGGCTATTTGTACATTGCCGTGAAATTTCCTGAAAATATTCAAATTGCACATTGCTTTTTATTGCTGAAGAATGGAATTAGTATAACTTATGTACCTGAAAATTTAGGTACATCAAACTAAAATACTTTATCCCGTATATTGTGAACTTGAGAAACCGAACTTCGTTCCTTTCCCCAATTTCATTGTTGCATTCAAAAAAATTCAACTTCGTGTCATGTACTTTCATGAAAATTTAATTTCTTGCAAGGTATTACAATGAATGATATCACAATTTAGAAAATATTATGCACGAAAATGATAATTAAAAATTACAAAAAATACGTTATGAACATGCAAAGTATTAATTATGCTATCGCAACTTGATAAAGACATTTTGAAATCGGTTTTATGCAAAGGTAGCAGAATTTGCTACCCAAGCTCGGCAGCGTTTCTCCGCTGCCAAGATTATAATTTAGCTGCTGAGCAGCATTCTAATGCTGCCGACAATGGTAGCCAATTTTGCTGCCTTGTAACAGAACCAAAATACGAATTGGAAATACATTTTTAAATGAACAGATGATTTAATGTCTTATTGTTAGACCTCCCTAAAAGATGTCCAAGATCCGCCACTGAGAAGTGGACAAGTGTATATTCAATTCAAATAGAGTTATTAAAACTTTGATTCTACATACTATATTACAAGTACACATTCAGACACGGTTGCGGATAACGCATAGAAATGTGGAGATTATTGCACAACATATAACTCTCAATGGCAGCCACGCCATTCTCTTATCAACTCCTTTCACTTATCAAATCAACATCAATGTCCCGAGCCAATGAAAAATGTTGCCACAAGAGTGTGAAATTTTATACCATTCTGAATAATAAATTAATACATTCACGTACTAAAGTGCATTTTACATTAGCCCATAGTTTAGCCTTGGGTGCAACACGAACTTGAATTGTACTCAATACTCAGTTTACTCTCAACTGCGTTCGTGATATTTCGTCCCGTCTGTTACCATTAATTTAAAAATATTCAACAACAGTTATTCCATCGTAAAGTTTCGGTAACAAGAGTACATCGGACCCCTACATTTCCAACGATTCTCCCCGTAAAAACTGAAAATGGACCCAGACGAAATCATCGACGATTGCGTCGAGACTTATCAGAAACAATTGGAGGGTGCCTCCCAAACCTGTAAAAATATAAAGGATCTGCAGAGGGCCCACACAAAACTAGCCAAACAAGCTGAACAGGAGTTCACATCCAAATGCCAATTTTTGGAGGACGCCTCCTCAATCGAGTCATACATTCTCCAACTTCATGACAAACTGCAAGAGATTCTGGACGAAGTCTTGGAAATAACGGAATGGAACCAAGACGAGGAAGAAATTGTGAAGGAATTCCGTAAGCTTTACTTCGAACAAGTTGACGAGTATCTTAAGAAAAATGAATTTATTCAACCTTCCGACCTCGAAAATGTCCACGAAGCAATGTCAAACAATGCGATGGCACAATGTCGGCTATCCCAAGAACTCACACGAGCACAAGAGGAGGAACTGAAGAAACTAGTCGAAGAAAGTTTTGAAATTTTCAAGACCCGCAATTCAATGCTGCTAAACTTTAACAAGGATGCCGAAGCTGAGCCCGCAATCGGAATCGACTTAGGCACGACATTTTGTTGTGTCGGAGTATTTGTTAAAGGAAAGATAAAAATCATCCCAAACAAACTTGGTCATAGGACAACGCCGAGTTATGTGCGGCTAGAAAAGAATGGTCAAGTAACGGTTGGAAACACAGCAAAGAAGAATGCCTATCGATATCCCGACATGACCATTTTCGACGCGAAACGGCTTATTGGGCGAAGCTTTGAAGATCCCATTGTCCAAGAGGATATAAAAATGTGGCCTTTTGATGTAAAGAAGGGGGAATCCGGTCCAGTTATTTTTGCCAACGACAAAGAATATCCACCGGAACAGATTTCCGCTTATTTACTACAACACTTGAAGAAAGAAGCTGAAGACTATTTGAAAGTTCCCGTGAAGAAGGCGGTCATCACCGTTCCAGCTTACTTCAACGACTCCCAAAGACAGTCAACGATTGACGCCGGCGAAATGGCAGGACTTCAAGTCCTAACAATTTTGAATGAACCAACCGCAGCCGGAATGGCGTACAAAATGGAGCGAATTCATGAGGACACGAAGAAGGTTCTCATCTTCGATTTCGGGGGAGGCACTTTCGATGTGGCCCTCCTCCAAACGAGTGGCACCAAAATTGAAGTTCTTGCTGTGGACGGGGACAGTCATTTGGGAGGCGAAGACATTGACAGAAGCTTAATGAAACATTGTGCGAAGCTCTTTGTTCACTCAGCTGACATTGACTTGCTGGAGGATCGCCTTTCTGAGAGCAAGACAAAGAGAGACAAAGCGAGGGCATGCCTGAGACGAATGCAAACAGGCTGTGAGGAAAGCAAAATCGAGCTGTCGACGGCGCTCGCCAGCGAAATCGCGATTGATCACCTAATTGACGGGCACGAGATGTCGCACACTTTCACAAGGGAGGACTTGGAAGCCCTCAACGAGCAAGTCTTTGGGAAGATATTCGAAATTATTGACCGTCTTCTGAGGACGACTAGTATTTCGAAGGAGGAAATAGACGACATTGTTCTCGTGGGTGGCTCAACGAGAATCCCAATGGTGCAGGCGGAACTGAAAAAGTATTTCAATACGAAAACCCTGAATTACACAATTAATCCAGATGAGGCTGTGGCGCATGGCGCGGCCATTCATGCGGCAGTTCTGAATGGATCGTCCGAAGCAAGGAAGCTGCTCAACTCGACAATTCAGGATGTTACACCGATGTCGGTAGGCATTTCAAGCGTTATTAACAACGTGCCTGGCAGGTTTTCCATTATTATTCCGAAAGACGCGAAAATTCCAACTCGGAAGCGGAAGAAGTTCAGGACGTGTGTTGATGATCAGACTTCGGTGGAAATCAAAATTTATCAAGGGGAGGAAGCCGATGTTGATGAGAATATACTTCTGGGAACATTCCTTCTGGAGGGAATTCCCCCTGCACCGGCGTTGCAGGAGAAGCTGGATGTCATTATGGAAATTGAGGGGACGGGGGTCCTGAAGGTGACGGCCATCTCGAAAAGTACGAAGGGCTCGCAGAGTCTGACAATTGAAGAGATCAGGGGCAGACTCCCGTCAGATAGGAAACGAGAGATAACGGATGAGTTGAGGAAGCTTGAATTATAACGTATCAAATAGCTCGACATATGATGACAAATAAGCCAATGATGATTTTATGCATATTATTCATTATTTGATGAGTGGACGTGGACTTTGCTACTTGCACATCCATCCAAGAACACGTAATATTAGGATGATAAATTTATCTGTAGAATAAATTGAGCTTTTATCTCTGAATTGAACAACATCATCACTTACCTGCATCTGGTTAAAATAATAAAAATGATTTTTAATAAAACTTAAAGTTTGTGTTAAGCATGGCAAAATATTTGTAATTATTGTCTAGAATTTGAATACATTAAATCCCGAAGGGACAAAACAGACATACACTATATTACAATAAAAAAAATTTAAATTTTAAACTATATATTCCCTCTGCGCCACAACCTTGCACAGATTATGTGTAATTTTCAATTATGAAGTCATGAAGTGGCTGAACAAATCAACTTCCCATCAATCCACTTAAACGAATGTCGAAAGTTGTCATTAAACTTTACTCAATATTTCCCAACTCATTTCCAATTCCAGGAAACCCGACTTTTATCTTACACAAAAAAGTGTCAAACTGCCCGCCCATCAATCACTGTAATGATTAAACTGGCACGTGAATCACCATATTTCAGAAGTAAATGAAATACTTATGCTGCAAATTAAATTCATTAAAATATAATAAAAAATATATGTATATTCATTCATCAATTGCAGAATCATATGAGCAGACACATTCAGAAATTATATAAAACTTGCGTCAATCTCTGATACTGATGACTGATGACTAACCTTGTCACTCTTCGCTTCGACAACTTTGTGTGGGAGATACACGTAAAATGTGCCAAAACACATATGCGTGCATATGTTAGTGCAACAAGCCAAAACTTGGAATAAATGTATTACATCACATTTTCAAGTATTTGCATCCTTTAAACAATTTCTGGCTGGAAGCCATCCATGAATCGCTGTTGAAATAAAAGGTATTACCCAACCGTCAACATAAGTTATTCAATCAGTTGAATAGTCGAATTTGGCAGGAGAGCATACTATAGTCTCACATCACACTTTAAATATATTTTTTACGTTTTATCAAAACCAATAATGGACCCTGACGACATGGTGGAGTACGCAGAGGCATACCAGAAAAAACTGGAAATTGCTTCGCAAGGTTGCAAAAGCAGACAAGAATTAAGGGACTTGCACGAGCAAATCGCAGCCGAAATTGAGCAAGAATTTGTATCAAAATGTCCACCTCCCGACGGCGAAGAAGATGAAGAAGTGGACTCAAATGTGCTCCGACTTCGAGTCGCACTCCACGAAATTCTGGAGGAAATCATAGAAATCCTGGAGTGGGCTGAGGACCAAAATGCTGAAACTCGGCCAACTCCAAAACAACGAAACAATAAAAATACATCACTCCTTGGCCCAACACTCGAAGTGAAACACTTCCGCAAAATATATTTCGAGGAAATTGACTAACATCTGAAGGAAAATGCTTATATCGAGCCGTCAGAGATTCAAAATATTCATGAAATTGTGTCAAGTAAAGCAATGGACGAATGCAGATCCTCCCAACATCTTACCGAAGCCCAGAAGGAAGCACTACAGAAAATTTCCGAAGAAAGTTTTGAAATTTTCAAGACACGCAATTCAATGTTGCTTAACTGGAACACTGATACGGAACCTGCAATCGGGATTGACTTGGGAACGACATTTTGCTGCGTGGGCGTATTCGTTCAAGGAAAAGTCGTCATAATTCCGAACAGCATCGGTCAGCAGACCACCCCGAGTTATGTGAGGCTGGAGAAGGATCGGATTGGGATGGTAACTGTGGGGCAAGCTGCGAAGAAAAACGCTTATAAATATCCAGAAAATACGATTTTCGATGCTAAGCGGCTAATTGGAAGAAATTTTGAGGACCCCGCCGTTCAAGAGGATATGAAACTGTGGCCTTTTGATGTGAAGAAGGGAGCATCCGGCGGACCTGTGATTGTTGCCAACGGGATGGAATACCCACCGGAGCAGATTTCCGCTTATCTCCTTCGACACTTGAAGAAGGAAGCGGAAGAATTTGTGAAATGTCCAGTGAAAAAGGCTGTCATCACCGTTCCAGCGTACTTCAACGATGCCCAAAGACAGGCAACAATTGACGCTGGGGAAATGGCAGGACTTCAAGTCTTAACAATTTTGAATGAGCCAACCGCAGCCGTCATGGCGTACAAAATGGAAAGATTTCATGAAGACACGAAGAAGGTCCTAATCTTCGATTTTGGTGGGGGGACCTTCGATGTAGCCCTTCTCGAAACGAGTGGCACAAAAATTGAAGTAATTTCGGTGGACGGTGACAGTCATTTGGGAGGCGAAGACGTGGACAGGACGCTGATGAAGCATTGCGCCAAGGAATTTCAACAACTGACTGAAGTGGACTTGCTCGAAGAGCGCAATTCTGAGAACAAAGCGAAAAAGGACAAAGCTCGTGAATGTCTTCGAAGAATCCAAAGTCACTGCGAAGAGAGCAAAATCGAGTTGTCGATTGGGATGTCAAGTGAAATTGTAATCGATCACTTAATCGATGATCACGAAATGTCAGTCTCGCTCATGAGGGAAGAAATGGAGGCCTTAAATGAGGTTGTTATTGAAAAAATCTTTAGAATTATTGATCGCCTTCTGACGTCAGCAAAAGTTGACAAAATGAAATTGACGATATAATTTTGGTTGGTGGATCAACGAGGATCCCAATGGTGCAACAAGAGTTGAAAATGTTTTTCAATTCGAAGCCACTCAACTACACAATTAATCCCGATGAAGCTGTGGCTTATGGAGCGGCAATTCATGCGGCAATACTGAATGGATCCTTGGAAGCTAAGAAGGTGCTCAATTCAACAATTCAAGATGTGACTCCAATGTCGTTGGGACTTGACGTCACTTTAGATGACGTGGATGGAGTTTTCGACATTATCATACCGAAAGACACAAAGATCCCAGCGAGACAAGTGCAACATTACGAGTCAGTGGATGATGGGCAAACAGGAGTAAGAATTGAAATTTATCAAGGGGAAAATGAGGTGGCTGTTGAGAATGAACGTCTCGGAGAATTTGTTTTGGCGGGGATTCCTCCGGCGCCGGCAGGAGAAGAGAAATTTGTCGTTGTTATGGAAATTGGGGCAACTGGTGTCCTCAAGGTGACGGCCATTTCGAAGAGCACTCAGGGGGCGAAGAGCTTGACGATTGAGGAAAATCGGGGTCAAATTCCGAGAGAGTTGAAGGATGAGATAAGGATGGAATTGAGTAAAATGGTATCGGAATGTACATGAATCAAATAAGTAAATGTTACAAATGTAAATGATTATCAATAAGAACACTCAACTTTATTTATCGAATTTATCATTAAATAAACTTATTTGAAAATAAATAAAGTAAAATTGTTTACTCGGACACCTTATTTTGAAATTTTGCGTTGATAAGTTCAAAGGTTGAAAGGTCCCGAAGTTCACTAGATAATTCAACGCGTACCTCGCAAAAAGTGTAATATTTGGGATCTAGGATTGTTGGAGTGGCAGAATTGTCAGCACAATTTTTCTCTTTGTTCGAGCAAATATACCACTCGTTGTAATTCTTCGAGACGATTTACCACTTTTTCTAATCTCAACGGATTTTAGATTTACGCAACCGTTTTCAGTCTCCAATTTTGGGATGATATCATACGCTGGCTTTACTTGTTTCAAGGCCAACGTCGTCCCCACAAGAAACATTTTATCATATCCATTACATAATAACAAAATTGATCCGATTGAATTTATCAGCTCAGTCTCTCTTCTATTTATTTTTACATCACGACTTTGGCGCTGTTCGTTCCTTACATACAACATACAACATTGCAATCGTAGCATTACATAGTCTAGCTTTTCTGCTTCTAAATGTCTTAAATAATCTCTCAAATATTTGTCATCCGGAAGTGGAGAGAAGTGCGCAAAACTACATTTATACATTTTATCGTCTCGGTGATCTTTACCATTTAGAGTTACATAATTATTTGAACTCCTGGGGCTGATTGCATAACCAATGACAATCCTACAGTTTACACTGACAACGACATCCTTACAACGACATTTTTGTT
>JAQFZW010001612.1:0-24779 GCA_034687055.1 Heteromurus nitidus
TTTCAACAATTTACACTCGTGTCTCCCCAATCATATTATTAAAAAATGTCAACCGAGTGGAATAGGGTTATATTAAGCACATGTTCTTCTACGATTTACTTAAATCAGTAAAAACTTTGTTTGAAGAATTAACCTCGTATTTCGTGAGCAATTTCCTGAAGCTATCTTCTCGTTAGGCTGAGAATACGCTCTAGTTACAATTACATACATGGGAAAATCATACGACTATATATATCAGCCTTTGGTTACTCCATGAGAATATTTTGGACCTTGGATAAGATCGACGTCCAGTAAAATTTGTAAAATTTATTCTGACTGTGGCGTTTTATCAAAAACCGCTCAGGTAGGACGGGAAGTATATTTTTTACACAGTATGGAAATGGTCAAAAGTACAATTTAAGTTCGGAACCTGCAGGTTAAACTAGAGGAGTTACGTGAAATCATGTAAACCCCAACATAGCCCTAAATATCTACAAACTTCCACTTACTTCAGCATGCCACCAAGGTACTGTACCCAATTGAACGAAAGTATACAATTGGAAAATATTTTACATTTGCTCGCCCGAGGAAAATGCTGTATTTGCAGACATCAAAGAAACAATGTACCTATGAAATGAAAAGTTGGTGCAGATGAGACGAGCCAGAACCTGGAAAAATGTCTTTCCTTTCCCATCACCGGAAAAATAATTCTTGTACATAGATCATTTGTTACAATAAAAATATATATAACTCTTCTCCTAAACGATTCAAGAGAGTTGATTGAAACTTCTGAATGACTTCTCAGTCACATCCTGCAAAGATCTATTTATCAATGCAAGTAAATTGGAGAAATAAAACATCAAACAAGCTAAATCGCAACATCCCTTGAGTTAATGATGATATGGGTTACCTGACAATGTAAACCATGTAACCACTTCGACGTAATTTGGCATATTATAAATTACTATTCCAACTTGAAGTACCTAAGTGGATAAATTAGGTACCTAAATCCTTGACCATGATTACACAAGTACTCATGTTCTCATAAATGAATTCTTAATTACTAAATATTACAAGGTACAATAGGATTGGAACGTCGGTATAAACCAGGTCGCATATAATATGTAGCCTGGAAAATTCCAGACAACTACCTCAGATGTCATCTCTTATGTGATTAATTAAACATTTCTTTAATTTTCAAAATATTTTACGTAATCCAAGCGGAAAGCCATACCATGTAGAATCGTCTGGTGACCACATGGTACTCACTAATATGATGAATCTGTCATTAACTAATTGTGGTTTTTTTCTCCCGCCACCTCCTTCCGCATGGTTATATAGACTGACTTAATGAGAAATTTGATTACAGAGATGGAATGTTATATCGATGAAACCCTCGATACTTTCGACCCGTTATCATCCCGAAACTTTACTGTAAAACTTTGGAAATTTGTTTAGAAAATTTGTTGAAACAAAGCCAGCGTCATATAATTTTTTATCAAGAGTATGGATATAATAACAAAATCCTTCGTTGCTTTCATATATTTAAGTTTCCATTACTTCGCCAAAGTGCACACTTCTACCATTTGTCCAGAATCTAGGTCAACCGTTGACCTGAGTGACGTCTTAGGATTTGCCGAGTCCTGTATGGTACATCTTATGGTGGCGCATCTGCAGCATGACAAGGTATTGAAGCAAAATACTACTCGAGTATATATTTCATTTAACATATCTCTGATGATAGTAACCATAGCAACATTTACCCCCTTTCAGATAAAGACAAAGATAATCTACAACGAGTATCAAGTCATTAGCTCAACAATCCCCACCGTCTATTCCAACTACGTATACGAAACCGGACGACATGACCACATGTTCGGACCTCGAAAAGACTACTTATATTGCAACGAGCACTTTAGGAATCTTAGGCTGAGACCAAACCATGTTTACAAGTCAAAGGCAGTACCACACAACCAAAACTGTCAAGTTCAGATATACGTTGCCCCGACAGCATGCAATTCTTGGAGAAGCGAAAAAGTAGATAGTCCCTATCCTGAAGCTGGCTGGGAAAATACTGTACCCCCAGACTTTTGGAGTTTGTACACAAAAAACAGCTCAACCATGATGGGCAGAGCTCGAACGTTTGTAATATTTGTCCAAAATCACGGCAACGAAATTACCCCTGGGAGAAATTTTTTTAGGCTGGCAACATATTCAAAATGGTATTATCACTTTAGTGACGTGTTGGCAAATGTTCCGATTTCTGACTTTCTACCAACAAAATTATTGGTTGAAATTGCCTACCAACACACTAATTCAAATGACGGGGAGAAACACTGTTTGAGAATGCATAAATACTTTTATCGAATGAGTCAGAGTCTTGTCGATTTGCTGCCGCCTTTCCTAAGATATTCCATGTTCAAGGGATTTTGGGATGAGCACATGGCATATGAATATAACAAAATACCCCTGCTCCTTGATGGAATTATCGAATCCGATTTGATTAGCTCAGAAATAAACATTGACGAACTTTATGTTCACCATGCGGAATACGAGAGGAAAATGGACTTCAGTAGTAGCTCGACTGATTTAAAAACTATTAATGGGAACAAAGCATATTTCAACGAGTGGGAAGAGACTTTCAATTTAGATAAATTTTTGTTGGAAATCATACTCTGGAACACAACGGTGGTGTTGCAAGAGTTGTCAAAAATTCATTCCACTACTTCCCCCGCTGCAATCCTCTCAACTATTGGGATCCGCGAGGAGTTCGGGATTGACCAGAGTGGATTACATTTTGTGGCTTGCACAAGAATTGACGATGTAGGCAGTATTAATTTTGAAGGATTCACATCAGCGTATGATACAAACAGTTGGGTCGTGTTAATCATTAGTTCCCTGGCAACGGTAGGGTTTTTGCTAAAAACTACCAAAAACACAACAGACTCAATGTTTTTCGTAATAATATTCCCATTTCAGATTTTAATGGAACAAGGGAGTGATCTTGTTGCTAAATTCAAAACTGTGTCAGGTGGGTGGATCCTAGTTGCCGTGGTTCTGTCAACCTGCTACAGAGGGCAAAATATTGATAGGATTATTGCGCCTATTCCACATTACAAAGTGGAAACATTTCGTCAAATTTTCACTGAAAATTTTAATGTTTACTCCTCTGTTGTGTTGGATACAGTTGGCTCACACGTTTACCACCAGCTTAAAGAGGCGTTACCAATGAGTAGAATTTTTGATGCCTTCAAACCAATTTTACCTGACGAGACCCTCGAAGTATTTGAAAGTCCAAAGCTGGGGGATTGCAATGTGTTCGTGATGACGCCATGTGAGAGAAATTATCTAAGTGGGTCTGTTCCCTACTTGACACACATATTTCCCATGACAGTAGATGAGATTATGAATCCTAGTGAATCATTGCAAATTATCTCTTTTTTGAAAAACAAGACAGAGAAGGTGGTTAACAATGCGAGCTTTAACCAAGTGATGGGCATGGCCGATCCGAGATATTTCCTGAAACATCTTCAGAAATGTGACAAGGTTTCGTTTGTGCATACATTCGATGTGGTGCATAAAATATATGCAGAGCTGCAGGAAATATTTTATGCTCGTTGGAATAGGCGAGATAACGAGTATAATCCGGATTCGATTTCAATTAGTACAGAATCACTTGAAATGACTTACTCCAAGTGGCAATTCTTGAGGTTTGCAGTAAGCAAAGATGTGTTTTCCAAAAGAATACATTCACTCATGCATTCCGGAATTGAGCAAACTTGGCAAAAATGGAAACGCTACAGGCTAACTTTAAATGATACAATTTCGCAAATTCGAAACTATCAAGCGGTGAAACAAGTATCAATTTTTGACAACATTGTGTCACTTTTCATTCTCTTGGTTGGTCTTCTAAGTATTTGCTACGCTGTTTTCGGATACGAATTACTCTTTCATACAAGCATTAATGGGCTCTCGGAGATGCATAAAACTTCGTCGGTCATAATAGATACTACTGTGATTGAAGTTTTATCCTTGTCGGATGATCAACATAAAAGATCGGAAGATTTGTAATGTACACTACTGCCCTTACGTAAATTCAATAACACGAACATAGATTGTCAAAGAAACTTAAAATATCACAAGTATTTATTACTCATTCTTCTCATAAACATAAAATATGTCACATAATCATAATCAGTGTATGAGGTGATATGCAATAGAAATATTTCTTTGCTACGAACTTGTATTTGGTATGAATAATTAAGGCAAATTATCTAGACAGGTTTAGGTACATTTTATATAACTTGTTTTGGCCACTATTCTACTTGGTTAACAGATTTTTAATTATGGATTGGGGTTGAGTAAACAAAAGGACGTGTTTGGAAATAATAATTTCACATTAAATTATGGATTCACGCAACTCAGCAACTAATATGTAAGAAATTGACATTGCAAAAGAAATAAACAAACTCTGATGAAAATATATGATTTCAACGTTAAATCGTCATCTCACACATGACTCATGTGATGTAAGTGTAAGAGCTGGTTCAATAGATACATCTCGATTCCAATGAGTATATAATACGAGTTGCCGAAATTCATAATAATTTTTACGATGAAAATGAATTTTGTTAGGCTTGGAACTAACCTTACTATAATCGTACGTATTACTTTAGGTACTAAATAGCACTTCGGGTTAAAACGTTCTTGTGTCGTTGCGGGAAAAGTGTCATAGTACCCCAGGCCACACCAGGTCTGATCCAGGTACTTAAGTGATTAATCATTTCGTTTATTAAAAACATTTTGTGTAATCCGACCAAACATGGATACGGAATTCCGTTACATGGTGAAGGTGCTGGTAAAGATGTGCGAGTTTATATCGCCAAAAGGCATACTTTTTTACCATTTGTTCCGAATGCTAAGCTGAAAATATATCATTGCAAATTTAATTTTTTAATTTTTTTAATTTAATTTTTTTTAAATTGTCACATTGGAGCTAAAACGATGGTAAGTGGTAGCCGGAAAATAAGTTTCGTAAAAGGTACCTCTCATCACAGCACACGCTCTTAGGTACTTACATGATTAATAACTTCATTTATTAAAAATGTTTTACGTATTCCAAACAAGGATGCGTAATGCGTAACTCCTTATGAAATAGGTTGATAGGCATGTGCGAAATTCAGTAATATTCACACTTTTCTGTTCGCTACGGTGGTGTTAATAGAAATGGAAATGTTTGCTTGCTGAATCTCTCCTCGTCGGATTGAGAATTATTTCATATGCAAAATCATATAACCACTGAATTGCCGTCAAAAGTCTCGTCTCGATTCGATTCCCTGCTGTAATACGTAGAAATACCGTCAAGGCTTCGAAATCCGACCACATTTGCTAAAACAAAATAATTTTTGTCCCATCATGTCCAAGGGAATAATAGCAAACAGGTTTTACTTGCTCATTTATATAAATGTATATTACGTCACCAAAGGGCATACTTCTCCCATTTGTTCAGAGTCTAGCGCAACCGTTGACCTGAGTGACATCTTAGGATTTGCCGAGTCCTGTATGGTACATCTTATGGTGGCGCATCTGCAAAATGACAAGGCATTTTACGTAAAAATACTAACCGAGTATTACTTTAAAATTATTAATTCGTTATAGTAATAATAATGCACTTTTAAATGATTATAGATAAACACAGAGAAATTGTACAACCAGTATCAAGTAATTAGCTCAACAATTCCCACAGTGTCTTCTAACTACGTATACGAATTCATGGGCCACATCAAATACAACTTGCCAAGACTAGGGAACTACTTTCATTGTAATGAGCATTTAACGAATCTTAGGCTGAAACCAAACCAAATGTACAAGTCAAACCCAACGCCACACCACCAAAATTGTCAAGTTCAAGTGTACGTGGGCCCGACAGCATGTAACACTTGGAGAAGTGTTAAAGATTCATTCCCTCAGCAAGTTAAAATTTTTGAACCTGGTTGGGAAAGTGTTGTCCCCGAAGACTTCTGGAGCTTGTATACAAGAAACACTACAACAATGATGGGAAGGGCTCGCATGTTTTTCGTCTTTGTTCAGAACCGTGGTAATGAGATTACGCCTGGTGACAATATTTTTCGGTTGGCCACCATTTCAAAATGGCACGAGGTGCTTAAGTTCTTTCGTGGAGGGGATGCAAACATTCCAGTTTACGACTTTCAGCCAACAAAATTACTGGTTGAAATTGCATACCGTCAAACTAACTCAAAAGGGCCCCAATCCCAGTGTTTGAGACTGCTTAAATATTTTTATCATATGAATCCGTTTAGCGTCGATTTGCGGCCATCTTGGCAAAAACATTCCATGTTCGAAAATGTTTTTGCCAAGCGCTGGGGATTGGGTTACGATAAGCTCCCTCTTCCTGTCGACTACGTCGAAGCAGATTTGATTAGCACACACATAAACATTGATGAACTTGATGTTTATCACGCGGAATATGAGCGGAAAATGGACTTCAGTAGCTCCACTGACTTTTCCCAGTTGGACGGAAACAAAGCTTACTTCCATAACTGGGAAGATGGTTTCAAGTTGGACATACTTTTATTGGAAATTATTCTCCGGAATACGACTGTGGTAGTGCGGGAGTTGGATGAAATTCATTCGACTATTTTACCGTCAGCAATTCTGTCGACAACTCGGAACCGTGACGAGTTTGGAATTGAGCAGGGTGGTTTACATTTTGTGGCCTGCACCCGAAATGGCGATGTGGGAAGTATTAACTTTGAAGGATTCGCGTCCGCCTTTGATCTAAAATCGTGGGTAGTGTTATTAATTAGCTCCTTAGTGACGGTCGGATTTTTGCTAAAAACCAGACAAGACGCCTCAATATTTTTTCTACTAATTTTACCCTTTCAGCTTTTAATGGAGCAAGGAAGTGATCTTGTTTCTAAATTTAAAACCGTGGCCGGAGCGTGGATACTGGTCGCTGTAGTTCTCTCCAACTGCTACAGAGGACAAAATATTGAGAGGATTATTGCACCTATTCCACATTACAAAGTGGAAACGTTTCGTCAAATTTTTAATGGAAATTTTAATGTTTACTCTACTGTTTTATTGGGGCAAAGAGGATCATCCATCTATGTCGGCCTTCAATATTTGATGCCAATTTCTAAAGTTTATAATGTCATTACTCCCCTGCTTCCAATGGGCAATGCGGAAAAACTTGAAAGAATGAAACATGAAGGTTTAAATGATGAGAATATCAAATTAATTGACTCAGTTACATATTTGACGCACATACTTCCCATATCAGATGAGGGTATGATTTCAACTGAATCGTTACAAATTATCTCGTTTCTGAAAAACAGGACTGACAAAGCGGTTAACAAGGCAAGCTTTGCCGAAGTCATGGGTATGACGGATCCCAGGTATTTCTTAAAAGTCCTTCAAATTTGTAACAAGGTTTCCTTTGTACACACTTTCGATGTGGTGCATAAAATATACGCAGAGCTGCAGGAAATATTTTATGCTCGTTGGAATAGGCGAGATAACGAGTATAATCCGGATTCAATTTCAATTAGTACAGAATCACTTGTAATGACTTATTCCAAGTGGCAATTTATGAGGTTTCCCTTAAGCAAAGAAGTGTTTTCCAAACGAATGCATTCACTAATGCATTCCGGAATTGAGCAAACTTGGCAAAAATGGAAGCGTTACAGGCTAACTTTAAATGACACAATTTCGCAAATTCGAGACTATCAACCGGTGAAGCGAGTATCAATTTTTGACAATATTGTATCAGTGTTCATTCTCCTGGTTGGTTTCCTAAGTATTTGCCTCACTGTCTTTGGATACGAAGTCTTTGCTAAAAGGAAACATAAGTATTCGGGGAATAAGCCTTCAAGGTTCAGAGATATTAAGAATGAAATGCTGAAAGTATCAAGATGCTTCAAGCAAGCAACCTGCAACCCTGCAAGTAAAACATATCTTTAGCCAAAAAAAAAAATCGCTCCACTCCGTTTCCTGTCTCTGTCTCGCTCGTATTCTTTCAAGTGACACTCTACAACTAAAAGAAGTACGAATTAATTAAATCAAGAATAATTGTTAGAATAAAATGAAGTTATCTGTACTACTTGCAAAATGACGACATATTTTGAAAATGTGGTCGGTAAAGCATCGAAATCAAATCAAAATCAAAATATATGTATACTTTAGTTTTTAAGTGATTAAATATAAGATAAAAAAAACTTTGGTACAAAGTACAGGTTCGTAGTTGAAAATGTGAGTCAACCGGTGTATATTTATTATTGGAGGCACATTCCGATTCCGAAAGAAAATTTATATTATATTTTGATTATGTAGATACCTGTACAAGTTTATATATATATTCATTATATGTAGCAAGGTCACTGCCACACGAGCCATAGTTTTCTTGTAACATTTTAATCTCTTTTCATGTTGCAAAAAACTAATAAATACTTAAATGGCTGCGTTTAAATCTTATAAATTGCCTTTGTGAGTCGAAAATTCATTATAATATAATATAATATTTCCACAAAACTTTAAAGTATGCGAATTTGAATAGAAAACAAATCCTTAATTGACGGGGATTTGTTTCTCCTTCTCCTTCTGTAGTAACTAAATAACTACCTATAAAAATTCTCACAATATGAAATTATGGCATATGTTTGTGCACGATATCATATTTTAATACAGCCTATTTACAAAATTCGCAACTCACCAGCGTCGACACGAATGCATTTTCTTCCCACTATTATTCAATTTGCAATTGTAATTAGTTGTAGATAATGTGGTAGTGGTATACATCGGTCAACCCCGAACTAATTGAGATGACGTTCATCACAAAAATATTTTTTTCCTCACAATATTAATCACGTTCGATCCTTGAAGACATATTAATGTTACGATCACTAAATTACTTTTCATTCCAACGTCGGAAATGCTCATCATTCTCTGCAAAACTCTTCCTTCGAGAGGACAACTCCATAACACCGCTAAAAATGTTGCTGCAAAGAATTCTCTACTATTTCGCCATCTCATTCGTCCGAGCTTTCAAATGGCTCAAACTTCAATGGATCAACCAATTTTCCGGAACATTAGTCCGCCTCGGTGTAGAGAAAATGGCGGAGTTGGGAGTTGTGCTCCACTTCAAGGACGACGAGTGGACGAAGGAAAAGGAGAAACAGATTCTCGCCAAGTGCGCAAAAACCTACGACAAACTAGTCCACATCAGAGTCCATAAACCATCTGCAATTACTCGGATTTGTCATCTTGGGTCGCTGGGACTGGGAGAGTCTTACATGGACGGCGAGTGGGACTTGGTTGACTCGGAGCAAGACATTTCGAACATGCTATACCGCATCCAGCTGAGTCCCTTAATGAAATTTATCAGTAGTCCTTCGAACCGCTTCTTGAATTATCTCGAGTTTGAAGCTTTCAACATGCAGACAAGAGAGAAATCAAGAAAAGTTATTGACGAGCATTATGATTTGGGGAATGATCTGTACGAATCATTCTTGGATCCTTGGATGCAGTATACTTGCGGCTACTGGGCGAACGCGGACAACCTCAACGATGCTCAGCTTCACAAAATGGACTTGATTGCGAGAAAGTTGGAGCTGAGACCTGGAATGCGAGTTTTAGACATTGGCTGTGGGTGGGGAAATTTGTGCAAGTATTTCACGCAAAATTATGGAGTTCACACGGTCGGAGTGACCATTTCCGAGGAGCAAGTTAAACATGCGAGGAACCTTTGTGAAGGCTATCCCCTTGTTGAGATCCGTCTTCAGGATTACCGGGATTTGAATGAGAAATTTGACAGGATTGTCTGCGTCGGAATGATCGAACATGTTGGATTCCGTAATTATCGGGAGTATATGCAGGTTTGCATTCAATCCATATAAAACTGGTTTTTATATCAATTTTTACTTGCTGAAATTATATTTTTGTTTGAAGGTTGTCCACAGATGCTTAAAGGATGACGGACTATTCCTCCTCCACACTATTGGCGTTGATCAGCCTGACGCAGTCCGGGTAGGTCCTTGGGTTGAAAAATACATATTTCCGAACAGTATGGTTCCCCGTTTTGAAGAAATCACGGAGGCAACACGAGGCCTTTTTGTGAAAGAGGACTGGCACAATTTTGGACAAGACTATGTCAAAACTCTTGAAGCATGGATTGAGAACTTCAATCGAAACTGGTCGACAATCGAGGGGAAGTATGGGAAGAGATTTTACAGAATGTGGATGTTCTACCTCACATACTCGGCGTCAATATTCAAGGCCAGGAAGGCTCAGCTGTGGCAAATTGTTTTGTCGAAGGATGGGCTCAAGAGGGAGTACAGAGCTGCTCGATAATCAAAATGTAACAACTTCAAAATTATGAAATGAAAGTTTTTTAATTATAAAGAAAACCGTACCCCAAATATTTCTTTGAAGAAATCGTTTCCAAAATGTGATTTTTACACAGAAATGCTCAATCATGTATTCTCCACTGTAGTTCGCCCAGTTTTAGCGACAACAATAATTGGCGTTGAGACCTTACTCCTTGAATTCAAGCATTTCCATCCGAAATTAAACGAGTATACAATATTTTCAATTCCGAGCATGAGAGCAGCAGCTACACCGACCCCTCCCATAACTAGAAAAATAACAGATAATTTCTTCAAATTAACACTATCATCCGCTGACATTTTGATGTACTCGTCATCTCTTTTCATACTCAATTCATAACTGAGCAATTGGGAGAATCTGGCGATTTGCTCCCAGAAATTGTCCAACCCCCCTTCCCTCATTCTAACCAAACTTTTCGCAATCCAGTGTTTATTCGTCATTGACACACTCCAAAATGCTGGAGTACGAAGCATACCTAGTTTCACCATGTGGCACTCAATCTCATCCTCCAAATCTACAGAAAGAGCATTTTGAATATCCCATTGAAGAGTTTTTTGCTGCACAACTGCCCAACTTTCCTCAAACAAGTATGCAAACTTTTCTTCCAGGCCTGAATTTAAATTCTGCATGTAATCGAAATCGCCATTGTGAACATAGTGGAAACTCGTATTGAGTTTATCACCGATTCCCTCAATTTCGAAATCAGTCGCGTATACTTGCTCAGCTCGAACATTTTCAGAATGAGCTTCCCAAACGAGTTTATATCCATTTTCGATGAGTTGTCTCAAACTGGAGAAGGCCGCTGGAGGAATGTACACCATCATCACGCTGAGCAGAGAGTTTTCATACAACAAAGTGATGTAGAGACTGATCCAGACAAGAATTATGTACTGGGGTCTTCGTCTCCTGAAAACCGGATCAGGAATGGACTGTCTCAGTGCTGAAATGAGAGTAAGGAAAATAGGACTAATGTCATCAGAATCATGCTCACGACGGAGGATCCATGGTGTGGCCAAGACAAGGATCGCTACCGCCACAAATAGTTCCAAGGAGAATGGATCACTCCAGAAAACAAAGTTGAGATTTGGGGAAGTGATTTGTGAGCGGATTCTCGAGCAATAGACTATATTTTCGCTATAAAAATGCGAAAAGTACAGGCTGCTAAGCACAACTGAATTTATTTGCGAGTTGTCCGAATTAACCCGGGACATTAGCAGGGTTTGGGCGTTTCCATACAGCGAGTCATTATAAAGGGCATACTCGTCTTTGTTGTGAACATTGAGAAATGCGAATGAGATGTTGTGGGTGGATGCGAGATAAATCACTGACATCACATCCTTTCGGCAAAAACGCGTCTCAACACTTTTCAGCACGAGGAAGGAACAAGAGTACAGATTATCTGAAGAGGAACTAGAAGTCAGGGAAATTGCGACGTCAACTTTTCTTCCAAATCCGAACCAGAAGTTGCGCTTGTGGAAAGCCAACGGATTTAGGAGAAGTGTTTCCAGAAATTCTCGGGAGACTGGGTGCTGAGTGCTTGGGCAGTAATCATTGCACCACAATGTAATATTTGTGACAAGATTTGAATTATGATTATTTTCTTCATTTGGGAAAATAACTAATTTTGTTGCTGGTAAGCTGCGAAATACGGGTAAAAGGTCAGATTCACTAAAATCTCTGTAGGTTTCGTCACCAATCATTAGCAGCACAGTTTCCGACACTAACACATACGAGTAAAATGTTACGATTGCATTTGCCAAACCAGCTTCACTAGACAAATTCAAGCTGGCAAATATGACATTTTTGGGTTGGGTAAAGCGGAAATTGGATGGGCGTGGGATTTGTTGGTCGTGGTCTTCAGAGAAGACCATTACTCTCAAAGAATTGGAACTGAAGTCGGACTCGAATTCGTAGAGAAAACAAATATCAACGGAATGAAAGGATACGACATGATTTTCAGGGCTGGAAATATTGTGGAAAATATCGAGGAAAATGTGTCCGAGATTCCAGTCAATTGGACATGAAAATGCGAATATTCGCGGAGAATGCAGTCGGAAAATAAAGCACAACAATGCTGAGAGCCAAATGTGTTTTGAAAACATTTCGTTAAGAAATTTAGGTAAAACCAATGGAACGACCAAAAGCTAAACTAAAAAGCTTCGATGAAACCGTTTTAGTTAAAGCTTGAAAGACAAGATAAGGCAAGCGTAGATGAGACTAAGGAATTTATTCAATGTTGTACCTTTGTATCTGGTTTTGGTCAAGGTATGTCTGTGGTAAACGTAAAGAGAACCGGCAACAGGAAGTAATTTGTTTTCCCAATGACAGTCTTAATAGATTTTTGAATTGAATTTCTTGTTGAAATAAGATATTATATAACCATCTTATTAACAACATAGACTTGGCAATACTGGCAGTATATAAACAATTATTTTATATTTGAGGCGACTAGATGAACTATGCTAGACTACAACTACATTTATATTTTACAATTTTGAACTTCCATGAAGAATAATTGATTGTGTGTGGATGGATTTCCATTATATTTGTATTCCACTTTCACTTCAACACTAAATTCTACTGATGATTCAAGTCCTTCGATATTTCTTCCAGAAAGAATGCCTTCAGTTCAGGGAACAGAGGTCGATTATCAGGAACTTCATTCCAGCACTCTTTCATTTTGCTGTATCTTTTTTACACAAAAACACGACAACTTATTGGCTTTAACCTTCCATTGTACAAAAGAATACTATTCTGCCAAGAAAATAAAGAAAATACACATTTGAACTAAAACTTACATTTGTTCTGGAGCAAACTTTGGTATTTCCAGACGCTCTTGTTTCCGAATCATGTCACAAATTTCGGCTACACCCAGTCCATAATAAGGCTGTTCGCCAAGACTAAAGATTTCCCAGAGGAGGCAGCCATACCCCCAGACATCAGTGTAGAGAGAAACCCGTACCATGTCCTTCCTTTCGCCTTTGGAGATATGTTCTGGGGCCATGGAGTTAGGAGGAATGACTCCCTAAAATACTCCAGCAAAAATATGCTTCACCTTTATTCACAAAAGCAAAATAAATACGCAAGTGTAAATTCAAATGCTTACAGCGAGCATTGAGTCCACGTATTCCTTGTCAGTCATGAACCTCCGCGACAAACCAAAGTCGGAAATCTTTGCTCGAAGGTCCCCCGTCAGAAGAATGTTTCTCGCGGCGAGGTCCACGTGAATAATCTGCAGAGATTGTTATTAAATTTATCAATAATCAATTTCCATAAGTTATTTTTGAGAAAAATGGCAAAATCTTGATACCTTTTTAGCGTGCAGAAACTCCATCCCGTTCGCGATCTGCGCAGACCACTCCATCAACTTCTTAAAATCATCAGATTCCAGCTTGGAGATTTCCTCGGTATATCCATCACAATCGGACACCGTCACTTTAGCAGTCCTTTGACGAACCTCTTTTCTCAAATACGATATCAGTGCTCCCTTTTCACACAATTCCAGCAAAATGTAAACCTGGCCTTGTTCTAAACTCTCGGAGCAAGCACCCAAGAACCCGACTATATTTTCATGGCCCCCTAAACTATAAAGTAATTCCACTTCTCTCAGGAATGACTGAATAACATTCTCTTTCACTGAATCCTCTTTGATTGTTTTTACAGCAACCGCAGCTTCATCTCCTCCTCGGCGCAATTCGCCTTTGTACACCTTCCCAAAGTGACCCTTTCCGAGAACACCTTCGAGCTCAAAGTCTCGTCTCGGAATTTCACAATTTTCGTCATATTTCTTAAACACCGTCGTATCAAATTTTGGCAACGGAGATTTCGTTTTCAATTTATTCTTGTTCCTCAAAGATCTATTTTCCAATTCGATTAAATTTTTCATATCGTCGATGATTTCCTTTTTGGCCACAATTATCGCCGAATTTCTGCCTTCACGCTTTCTCTGTCTCCGACCCCTGATCAGTACGAATGATATGGCGACAACGGCAACTAAAATAAGCCCAGCGCCACCAACCCAAATCGCAATTGAGCCAGAGCTGGCCCTGTCTGTGAAGTTGGATTGAATCGACTCTCCTTCAAAGCCAGGCTTTAGCTCACATGAAAATCTGTAGTTGGTCTCATTCCGAGTGTAAATATGCTGTCAACAAGAAAACACAAAAAATTATCCATTCATTTTAACAATTTCTAAAATTTTGCTATTCACGTTCTTACCATGAGTGTAAGACTATGTTCCTCCCAAGTGAAAACATTCTCCTTTCCCTCTCCTATTTCCACTTTGCCAAGATATCCTGGCCGAACGTGTAATGATTTGACCACGAAAGGCTCTACACTGATCGTCTCCCCAACCTTCAAAGGGAGAGGTGTGTAGTAGCAGCTAATGCAGCGAGATTCTCGATACAAACGGGCACACTCGTTGACCTTCCAATCCACAGGTTTGGAGAAGCAATTCGCAGTGTTGCAAGTTGGCGACACATTCTTCACACATGAGCAACTGGTTGCTGTGAATACATCCAATGTCCCGTTCTAAAGATAACAAAAGTGAATTTTTCATGTTCAAAATTTTTTGTAATTTAAAGTTCAAAATATATATGCATCCACCAACAAAGTTTTCCACCAATGCGTTCCCATTTTTGAAGGAGTGGACACACTTCCAGTCCCAGCTGTTATCCTCTTTTCCCAAATTAAAACCACAAAAGTACAAAATGCATTTGAGCGATTCGCCATGTTGGAATTTAAAGTGAGAAACGTCGTTGACAGACACATTGGAGTAGTAGTCCCTCGAAGGGAAACCCTTTGCAGTTATCGGAATTTGAGAAATTCCAGATTTGAGATTGAGCAGAACACAAGTGTCATTGTCAGGGAAATATTGGGCTGCAGTTGAAAATCTGACAAAGAAAAAGAATAAGCAGAGGATTATGAATATTGATGGGATTTGATTTGGAATCATATTGGCAAACTATTTATAAGTGAAATGCCAGAGAGGATGAAACCTGCTTAAAACTAAATGCCTGACCACAGAGAACAAAAAATGCAATGAAAACAACGACGAAAACTTGATCCACGATTTCACGAATCACGACTGGAGCATATCTTATCGTGTTTTGAAGGAAACGATGCGTCAATATGGAATCTTGATGACTTCATCATGTCAACAAGTAATTTATTAAGTATGCAGTATCTGTATTTGTTCAAATCCAAACAAAGCGAGATTGGACGGATGAAAATTTGCAAGCATATATCATAAATCATAATGCACCACAACCACATAATGTGTCGTCCTCGTCAGCAAAAACCCATAAGTTAGTTATGTGCATATTTTTATTTATGCTTGCCTGCTTGCGAAATATTCTTGTCACACGACACCACTGAACTCAATAAATATTGTTCTTTGTCCTCTAATCTTGTTTACTCTGACTTCATCCTGTGAGAGGTTTATTATCGACTCATTTCGATAATGTGCTTTATGACCTAAACATGCTCAAAATATAAACGTCTTTGTCTTTCATTCAACATTTGAGAGAACAAAGTTTTAAGTGTGAACCAAACTTGCTAAAACATAAAAGGTTGGAAATGGAGATCTAGAATAAATTTCTAGTTATGTGATGCGCACTATCATCGACTTTTCCGTTCTAATTCTGCCATGTGCCATAGTTGTTTTTGTATCCACAATTCGATTAATAAAAAAATGTTTTCAATGACGTGGGCGGTCGTTATATTTTTAATCACTTTACTTGATTGTTTGCCCAATGTTTTCACATTAGGTGTGGACGTTGAATTTCATCCCAAATTTTTAGTTTAGCTAATTAAATTTTATGGCACTGAGGGTCACATTTGTTCGTCTTTCCCTCGAGGTATTACAAGAATTGTGACACAATTATATATATACGTGAATTTATTGAAACCATGAAGTCTCTTGCATCATCTGGAAACTTATTTATTGGCACATTTGTTGAAGATAAAAAAGTAGCAAAGGAACCCATCTCGTCATCGTACACATCACTATTTTTCCCTTTATTTCAAATTCTTAGAGTTTCTGGGCTTGCGCCAATTTCCGCAAGAGAAATTAAATCGAAAAGTCGACTTTTTGTGAGCTTTCGATCTTTCGCAAATTTGAAGTTGAGTCTACTCACAGGATTTGTGCAATGCTGCAGTGGATTGGTAGTGTTCACATATTTAAGCAATGTTGAGTTTAACAGCGATTTCCCGATGCGTTTGTAAGCAATTGGCAATTTAATATTTTAATTATTTTATTTAATGAACGTTCGCTCATTTTCATTCAACCGATTCATCCAAATTTTATTGTTTTGTAAGATTTCCAGTAAACATATCCATCCACTATAAACAGGTTGCGTCAGTAAGTCCACTAGCGCTCACAATTTTGCGCTCCTTCGACATAACTCTCCTTATCGGAGTTGTGCAAAATTTAAATGCGTGGATAAATGGAAGGCGCTTTGCTAAATTGCTAAACCAATGGAACGCGATTTTTGAGGAAATTGTGGATTTTCAACGAAGTCTTCAACTCGAAACGAGTTTGCGCTCGGTGGAGAAATTTCGAAAGAAAATCCTTTCGTTTTTGATATTTTTTGGGGCGCTTGGTATCACTTCAGCTTCATACGGTGGGTTCTGCGGTACTTTTGCATCATTCAAAGGCGAGATTTTCGCATCAGTCGTGTCTTCGGCTCTGTTTATCTGGTATGTCCCTATTTTGGTATGGTTGGAAGATTTGAAAATGCTATTTCTCTTCAAAATGGTGGAAGATTCCTTTGGACAGGTTACACTGACACATATTTCGCAGATTAAATCTTCCCGACAAATTTTCGAGGTCACGATTCTTGTTATATACATTTATTTTCAGATGACTTTGTTGAGCACACATTTGGTCGCAAAGAAGCATGTACAACTAGAAAATTTGAAGAGGTTATCAGGTTTGATTGACGCAGTGCGCATACAAAGCCGCTATATCGGAAACTATGTCACGGTGCACATTCTCTTATTTTTGGGATGCACATTGGTGAACTGCAGTGGAGCAGTATTTCTTATTGCAAAAGTGTTTTTGCACGTGCTTAAACATGGCGTGGTGGAAATGCCGAGTCTGTTCCCGCTAACGGTTGTGTTCTGGTGCATGATTCGTGCTTTAGTATTGATTCGAGGGGCGTCAATGATCACAAAACAGGTACGATGTAAATATATACTAGCAATTTTTAAGGTTAAAGCCCTTTAATCATTTATTTATGCTTTTGTCGGATAATAGGAAAATAAATTAGGAATGGTGTTCTCCAAAATCGAGCATAAACTCTCCGGAGAAAGTTTGGAAGAGGTACGAAGATTGTTGGACAAAATTAGCTACTCTCCTACAGAGGTCGTTGTCGGGGGATATTTTAGCTTGAATCAAAAGTTGGTCCTTGCGGTAAGAAAAGGGGTCCTAGTTTTGTGAAAATTTGTTTATGAATTATGAAAATAATAGATTTCATCAAAATTCATGTGAGATTGTTGGTGGTGGTTTGTTTAATCCAGTTGCTGAGCCAAGTGATCACTCAAATAATTGTACTCCTTCAATTTGACAGCGTTTGAAAATTCTACCAAACTTGAAGCTAACTTTTGTTTGAAAAATGCTAAAATCGTATTCAGCTTACGTGAATTATGTTATTTAATTAAAATGTCCAATTACTTTACTACTCCCAATTACTTAGCTAATGAGTGAGTAGTTTTTTCTTCATATAAAAAACTAGCGTACTTTGTTCTGCCTGAAAATGTGTTTAATCACTTTATTCGATTGCTCATCGAACGTTTTCACATTAAAGGGGTGGTCGTTGAATTTCCTCCCATATTTTTAGCTAATTAATTTGTCACTCCTGTGTTCCACATTTCTTCGAGATTCGTTGCGGTTACTACATTTCTGATTAAATTATCCCCGTGAAGTTCCATTTTCCATCCGAAATCATTAAGAACAATGAAGTCTCTTTCATCCTCTGGAAACCTATGGAGGGGCAAGCCTGTTATAGATAATAAATTAACAAATGTGCCCGTTTCGACATCCTATACCTCTATATTTGCTCCTTTGTTTAAATTTCTTCGAGTGTCCGGGCTTGCCCCGATTTCCTCAACGGAATATCATTCACAAAGTAGAATTTTTGTAAGCTTTCGACATTTCGCAAATTCGAAGGTGATTCTTTTCACGGGATGTATACAGTTCTGCTGGTTTCTGGTATTATTCACATATTTCAGCAATATTGAGTTTGACAGCGACTTTCCAATTCGATTGTAAGCAATCTTAATAAATAATGTTGGCTCAATCATTTCCGAAGTTTATTTAAATTGTCGTCTTATGTTCCAGGTTTCCGATTAACTTATCCCTCCACTATAAACAGGTAGCGTCAGTAAGTCCGCTAGCGCTCACAATTCTCCGCTCCTTCGACATAACTCTCCTCATCGGAGGTGTTCAATATGCAAATGCGTGGATAAATGGGCGGCGTCTCGCCAAACTTCTGAACCACTGGAATGCAATTTTTGAGGAAATTGTGGACTTTCAGCGGAGTCTTAACATCGACATGAGCTTGCGCTCGGTAACAAACCTACTGAAGAAAATTCTTTTGTGCTTGACAATCTTTGGGGTGATGGGTTTTATTTCAACTTCCTACGCGGCAATCACTGGCCGATTCGCAGCATTCGATGGAAACATTCCAGGGGTAATCGTGGCTTCGGTTTTGTTTGTCTGGTTTGTCCCAATTTTGATTTGGTTGGAAGATATGAAAATGTTGCTGCTCTTCAAGATGGGAGAAGATTCCTTCGTACAAGTAAGCATTCGAGCAGCATACAATATTTCGAAGGTCATTTCTGGAATAAATGGGATATTATGTTGAACAAAATGTGGCATTTTTTCAGATGACGCTTTTGAGCAAGAATTTGGTCGCAAAGAATCATATTCAACTGGGAGAGCTGAAGAGGTTATCCACTTTGATTGATGCTGTGCGACTACAATGCTTCTTCACAGGGAGATATATCACCATGCACATTCTCTTCTTTCTGGGATGCACATTGATTAACTGTAGTGGAGCAGTATTTCTCATTGCCAAACTATTTTTACATGTTCTCAAAGATGGTGATGTGCAACTGCCCAGTTTCTTTCCATTCACGGTTGGTGTGTGGAGTATGATTCGTGTTCTATTATTGATACGAGGGGCGTCAATGATTACAGAACAAGTACGATTTCAAAATTTAATAATCATTTTTAGACTTTGAGGTTTTCGTCATTTTAATCAAGGAGGTTGGTGGTTGTCTAATGACAGGAAAATAAATTGGGGAGGGTGTTCTCCAAAATTGAGCATCGACTTTCCGGGGAAAGTTCGGAAGTGGTACGAAGATTGCTGGACAAAATTGCTTACACCCCAACTGAGGTCGTTGTGGGTGGCTATTTCAGCTTGAATCAAAAGTTGATTCTTGGGGCAAGATGAAATTTTTGATTATTTTGAGAATATAATTGGACTTTCATAATTAATTATGTGAATGTTACGTGGTGGGTTGTTTAATCTAGTTGCTGAGTCAAGTGATCACTCAAATAATTGTGCTCCTTCAATTTGACAGCGCCTGAATATGCTGCTAAAGTGTTGAATTGATTGCTGCTGTCATGCTAGAAAGATATTGGACAATCGGGTTAATTCTCCGTTAATACGTAAATAATTTGATTAAGTAAAAAGGTGAAATTAATTATTTCATGAATGAAGTTTGCTAAAAAAATTAGTTAGCTAACAGCATGAGTGAAATTTCAACATCCATACCTAAACAAAGGCAATCACTTTTATCGTTAGAGTAAAAAAGTAAACAAATGAAATGAATAAAAAGAGGCTCCACGTATAATTTTCTAAATTAGTTTTTTGCTAGACCTTCGGTTTTTACAATTAAGAGAACATGGCATTATTAATTGCCCCTCGTGAATTTGATAGCAGTTATTTACCACGAAAGCAATATAAAACTAATTATGAAAATGGTGCCAACTTTTGGGTAGTTGGGTGTGGTATACGTGACGACATAACACATGTTTAAAAGATTAAAGGCATTTGGTTGGTTCAGTAAATGTATGAAACTAGGAAATACTAAACTCGGCAACTGATGCCTGCTTGCTAGCTAGATTTGGTTGGCGTAGGCTCTTTCATCAGCCAGTGCCCTCGTCGGGTTGGCTTTTGACTCGCTCAGTGAATAGAAAGTGTGTGTCGGACAACATTGAGGTTCACATTTGTTCGGGTTCCCTCATCGAGGTAGTGTCAGACTTGTGACACAATTACATATACGTGAATATATTACAACCATGAAGTCTCTTGCTGCATCTCGAAACGTATTTATTGGCACATTTGTTGAAGATAAAAAGTTAGGAAAGGAACCCATCTCGTCATCGTACACATCACTATTTTTCACATTCTTAGAGTTTCTGGGCTTGCGCCAATTTCCGCAAAGGAAATTAAATCGAAAAGTCGACTTTTTGTGAGCTTTCGACCTTTCGCAAATTTGAAGTTGATTCTACTCACAGGATTTGTGCAATGCTGCAGTGGTTTTGTAGTGTTCACATATTTTTGCAATGTTGAGTTTAACAGCGATTTTCCCATGCGCTTGTAAGCGATCTACAATTTAATCTTGTAATTATTTTCATTTTCATTCAACCGATTTATCTAATCTTTATTTTGATATTATTTACTTTTTTGTAAGATTTCCAGTAAACACATCCATCCACTCTAAACAGGTTACGTCAGTAAGTCCACTAGCGCTCACAATTTTGCGCTCATTCGATATAGCTCTCCTCATCGGAGTTGTTCAACATTTAAATACGTGGATAAATGGAAGGCGATTTGCTAAATTGCTGAACCACTGGAATGCGATTTTTGAGGACATTTCGGACTTTCAAATTAGTCTTCAAGTCAGAACGAGTTTACGTTCGGTGCAGAAATTCCGAAAGGAACACCTTTCGTTTTTGATATTTTTTGGGGCGCTTGGTATCATTTCAGCTTCATACGGTGGCTTCAGAGGTACTTTTTCAGCATTCAAAGGAGAGATTTTCACATCAGTCGTGTCTTCCGTTTTGTTTATCTGGTTTGTCCCGATTTTGGCATGGTTGGAAGATTTGAAAATATTATTTCTCTTCAAAAATGGTGGAGGATTCCTTTGCACAGGTGGGAGAAAGTGGAGAAAGCGGAATATTTGCTATTGGGCTTAATGCCTCATACTTCGCAGATTATCATTTGGGTAAATTTTTCGAGTCACGAATTCTTGTTGTACATTTTATTTTCAGATGACTCTATTGGGCACTCATTTGGCCACAAAAAACACTGTACAACTAGAAATTTTTTTGAAGAGGTTATCTGGTTTGATTGACGCAGTGCGCATTCAAAGCCGTTATATCGGAAACTATGTCACGGTGCACATTCTCTTATTTTTGGGATGCACATTGGTGAACTGCAGTGGAGCAGTATTTCTTATTGCAAAAGTGTTTTTGCACGTGCATAAACATGGTGTGGTAGAAATGCCGAGTCTGTTCCCACTATTACTAACGGTAGTATTCTGGAGCATGATCCGTGTTTTAGTATTGATTCGAGGGGCGTCAATGATCACGAAACAGGTACGATGGAAATATATACTAGCAATTTTTAAGGTTAAAGTCCTTTAATCATTTATTTATTGATGCTTTTGTCGGATAATAGGAAAATAAATTTAGAATGGTGTTCTCCAAAATCGAGCATAAACTTTCCGGGGAAAATTTGGAAGAGGTACGAAGATTGTTGGACAAAATTAGTTACTCTCCTACTGAGGTCGTTGTCGGGGGATATTTTAGCTTGAATCAAAAGTTGGTCCTTGCGGTAAGAAAAGGGGTCCTAGTTTTGTGAAAATTTGTTTATGAATTATGAAAATAATAGATTTCATCAAAATTCATGTGAGATTGTTGGTGGTGGTTTGTTTTATCCAGTTGCTGAGCCAAGTGATCACTCAAATAATTGTACTCCTTCAATTTGGCAGTGTTTGAACATTCTACCAAACTTGAAACTAACTATTGTTTGAAAAATGGTAAAAACGTGTTCAGCTTATGTGGATATGTTAATTATTTTATTGTATTAAAATGTCCAATGAAGTTACCATAACGTAGCCAAAGAAAATATATTAAGATATATGGGTTGATATCGAAATACTGGCTGATGTTGTTCTGAAACGGTGTTTAAGCACTTTATTCAATTGTTCATCCCACATTTTCTCATTAGGCGTGTGCGTTGAATTTCCTATCATATTTTTAGCTATTTGATTTTCGTCTAACAATGGACATTATATTTCGTAGCTGCTCGCCAATTGCGACGAAACTAATGTGAATAACATACACTTTGAAGTGTTGCGAATTCATTGGTGAAACTCCCAACCCCGAATGGCCACTAATTATTGAGTAATTAATTTTAAAATATTGCAATTGGCGAGCAGCTACGAAATAATGTCCATTGTAAGTAACAAACGATAATGAGTACAATCGACAATAAGAAAAATTGATAAATTATCCAGTTACCCCAAACAGCGATTCCTTCGAGTTACGAATTGTTAGGTTTGGAGTAGCACTGCGAATGATATTCTAGACCGACCACGAATTTGTTAGACTGAACAATACTCTCTCAGGTTTACATGACATGTTAAATGTTCATAAGGTTAAATATATAAGTCAATATAGTTGAATCACGCTGAAGAAGGATGTTAGTATTTTTCCATTTTTGCTCATAATCAAAATATGGAGAACATCGAACATCCATGTGAATTAGCACTTATCAGTTTAATAGTCCCGGATGATGATGTAGATGTTCTTTGACTCTATGAAGGTGAAGCAAAGTCACCTTCCAAGAAACTGGTTCTTGCTCTTGAGTCTTTAACTAATCGGGTTGATAACATCTGATACTAGGAGGTAAATTGTGTGGCCGATAGTAATAAATATCAAATACTTAAATAGAAATTAATTTCGTTCCTCAAAACTCAACCCCTAAATTTAATATGTGAATTCAATTTTTTAAATATTTAACAATTTTTCGATTTAAGGACTCCGTACGGTACTTTGCACAGCTAGCAAGAGCGAAGTAAGAAAATTTTAAATTTCTTGTTTCCTGTTGGTTTTCAATCTACCTTTGTCAGCACCACATTTCAGTCATGTCTCATATTTATTGACAACAATGGGCCAAAAAGTCGCGTTTTAGTGCAAAGAATTTTTAAATTATTTTTTTTTACAAAAATGGGGAGAAACTGTCAAACCCTTTTCAATATTGTTGGCTTCCTGCTGGAGTATTTGTAGTAGATATATGCTTTCATGAATTCAACTAATCTACATTTAAACAATGTTAAGATCCTTAATTGGATTGGTGTAAGTGAATTAGTATAAGTTAATTGTTTCAGAATTTATGAATGATTGTTAATTGTGATATCTTTTATTCAGTTTTACTATATTTTATTTAAAAGCACAAAATGCAAGTTTTGCTTAAACTGGAGCGGCATGACTTTAATACATGTCGCTGTATTACCGCTACTGATATTCAATAAAATTCACCGCTCAAATATTGAGGATTCTATGAGTTACTTTCCAATTCAACACTGCTCAACAAGCTCATCAAATTTATTGTCAAATTTTTCAAGCAATCCGATTCACGAATAGTGGCGGCGTCGACCATGGCACGCTTCCCGAGTAGAGCCTGAATTCCATTTTTAAACTCGATGAACATCAGAGAATCGACGCCAAGTGCCAAGAAGTTTTCGTCAGTGGGAATATCATCGTTTTTCTCCAACTTCAGTATGCTCCTGAGGATCCTCTCAACGCACCCCTGCACCAGTTCTGATTTCTCTCCCGTCTCCTTCATTCCATCGTACTTGCTCCAAAAGGCATTCGACTCCGTTAAATAAGCCGACACAGGATCTACCACTTCCTTAGCGTCACCAAGCTTACTCTTGAGGACCTTGTCGTCCAAGTAAGTCAGCGCTTGAGGAATCCAAGTTGTTAACTTCTGGAATGAGCTCACACTCATTGCGCAAGTTTGAATTGTATGTGATTTCATCACATGTTCCAAAGTAGCTAAACCCTGCTCAGTTGAAATCCCGTTGATGCCAGGTAGATCAGTTCCTTTCGCAAGGCCGACCTCAGACCAAGCCGCCCAATTTACTGAAGTCGCAGGCAATCCAATCGAATGCCTGTAGTGGGCTAGTGCGTCCTCAAAGCAATTTCCAGCAGCGTAATTACTCTGTCCAGGGGTGCCCAACGTCGAGGCAATAGACGAAAATATAACGAAATGTTCCAACTTCGCATTCAACTCAGTGGCCAACCTGTGCAGATTCCAAGACCCATCCACCTTACTTTTTAAAGGGGCTGAGAACCTTGTCCAATCAAAACTGGTGAT
>JAQFZW010001613.1:0-24776 GCA_034687055.1 Heteromurus nitidus
AATAGGCTTAACTTTGACTTGTCTTTCTCGCTCTCTCGTTTCATTTTCGCTTAACAAAGTCTTCTTTTTCTGTCCATTGGAAAATGGATTTTCTCCCAGGGTTCGTTCGTTCGTTCGTACCTCCTTGAATATCCATATTATTGCACACGTATTGCGAGTGTGTGTAAATGCATTAGTTCCATTTATCTGTATGTTCTGCTCAGCCAGGACCAGGAGAAAGGAGAAAACTTGAGCAACCTTCTTTCTGAATGGTTTACTGAAGTGTGCCATATATAAATTGTGTCCACCATGTGTACGTACTTGCCTACAGCCTGAACCCTTCACCATGCATGTTACGTGTGTGTGTGTGCTAGCATCTGATCCCAGGGAATGTTTTCCTTCTTTCGCATCTTTTTTCTCTCTTCTTCTCCGGGACGATGATGTTGCAGTAGTGAAAGTATCGCAGAATTAGAGAGAAAGGAAGAAGCAAGAGCAAACTTTTTTTGGGAGAAGAAGAAAAAAAATAACGAAAAAGAACTGTTTTCTTAGGTTCAAGGGAAACTCAAGTGGCTTCAGTATTCGTAGTTAGTAAGCAGCAAGTGTAGTAGTAAGTTGTACAGCTGGTAGCACCGTCTTGTATATAAGTAGTTTTAAACATTTTTTTCTCTCTCTTTCTCTCTCTCTCTCTTTTGCTCGAGCATGCAGTTTTCCTATGCTCGAGCGTTTTGTGTCGAGAGCCTCCAGATTTATAGGCCATTAAATAAAGGCTTATTATGCCCCGACTTCCTTTTCGCACAAGGGAAAATAGGCTGGGGTGCAATCCCACAGTCTGTTCATAGAATAGAAAACGAGAAACAGAGTTTTTGGCGAGTGTGCACACCACACCACCTAAAAGACTTGTCGTTGTAAAGAAGGGCTGGAAATACTGGAAATAGCACACACACACACACACACAAGTACAAAACAGAGTTACCTAACATTCCTTTTTAAAAATGTAGTTCCTTCTTGTTGAGGAGCCTTGCATTTAACACTGTATAATAGTTTCAAATATACATGCATAGTGGAACATTACAGGCAATACATTACCCAACATATATATATACTATTTTCCTCTGGAAAAAGAAAAACCTTATGAATGTAGAATATTATGGACACGAGTTGAAAACAGGAAAGGGAGAAATGCAAAAAGCATTTTAAAGAAGAGATATAAAATATATCCGCCCAGTATATGATCTTATATAAGAGTGTAGGACATTCAGTGTGGCATCGCTTGATCCGAAATTCCCTAGTCATTACTACACTCATCCCTTCCCCATAGTTATGCGCTCTCTTCTCCAGTATGCATATTGTAACTTGCAAACTGAGGCGCTCTCCTATATACGTATATATTATTATGATAATTCCAAGAGTAGCAGTAGCAGTGCCACTTCTGTTCGGAAGAAAATCAGCAGGAGTTTATGGAGTGCATTATCTACAAAGATGGAAAATGTACATCTGAAGACAGTACACAGTGGCATGTCGTAATAATGACCGAGAAAAGTTGGTAGTCAATACACGTTTGCGTGGGTACCTACCAAAGACACACGCACACACATTTCTCGCGAGAAAAAAAGGTGGCTGATGGTAAAGGAGAAAGCGACCAAACACACAGGGAAAGCATGTTTAGGGAGTGTTGTACGCACAAGTGTGAATAAATGATGATTAGAATGGCATGTTTGTTCTGGATGTGACATACTCTTTGTAGCGTAATTGTTATTGTAAAGAATAGCTACTCACTTCCTTCAACTTCTTCGGGAGAAAGTTGCTTCAAGTACGTCAGATAGGACGGGAGTGATTTCCATGTTTCATCTTACGAACCGGAGACAGTCATACATCGTTTTTTTTATTCTCCAAATGCTCCAAGTTGAACTTTCATGCACACAAACATCGATTATGTTTGTGGCATGTTATTCGTGGTGAATGCAGTTTTCACTTTCTAAAACGGAAATCCCCTCAACTGTCTAGTCGAGGGACAAAAAGTCACTGTAAAATGGCGAAAGTTGTTTGACGGAGAAGATAGAGAAGAGGAAAAAAGAAACCAAGTGAAAAAGTTTTCTTCTTGAGCTTTCCATTTTCACCTTTCCTTGTAACAGTGTCGGGTCGTGAGAACGTACTCTAACGTAGTGGAAAAATAAACTGTGTTCTTCATTGATCTTGGGAACAATCTCACATTTTTCACTTTCGACACTTTCTCCACGTGTTTTACAACTGCACATATCTCTATATATCCAGTTTTTTCTGAGCAAGTGCTTCCAAATGTGGAAAAATATGATTATTCTCGTGTATATGTTCAGTACTCACCGAAAGCAATTTAATATATTGAGGTGGATACATATACAAGTTAATTGCAACCGACTTGAAAATACGTCTAAGGTTAGTACTTTAATCGTCTTACGATCACGAAACTTAAATCATAGGAAATTTCTTCATTGCCAAAGTGAACCTATACTCTATCATTACTCATTATGTCGCCAGCAAGAAGTACAAAAATGATAGGTTATCACTGTACTACATGCATACATGCATGCACACTGCAAAGCCATACTTCAGTGGAGAATAACTATATAGGAATTTCATTTGCATGTCATTATAAAGCAACCTCATTGGTATTAATAGTTATAATGCATAAATATATAGATATGAGGTGTATGTTATATAGTTTCTAGATGTGATAAGATGAGAAAAAGGCTACAACATGTCCGCATAATATGTAAGTTTTCGACTCGACTACTGAAGGGAAACTTTTCTTTTTTTAGCGATGGTCTCTTTTGATCCAGGGAGATCCATTCTCATGGAATTTAACTTGCTATCCCTTCAGTCAGTCATGTTCCAGGAGAGAGCACTCTCGCACTTTTCTCTCTCTCTCTCTCTTGGTAGCGGCTGGTGATGCATGCGCACGTTGTCCTGTATAACTTACAAAATATATGTACGAAAAAAAGTTTCATCTCGTTTCAGGAAGAACTTCATCGTGAAAAAAACAAGCTTGATTATGCATCCATTTGAATGCTACCAACTCTCGTGTGTGTGTGCATATGTACATTACTGTGGATTTAAGTTCCGTTTTTCTCTCATACTATTTTCGAAACAGTTGGAATTGTATAATAATATGGTATAACCTCCTACGATGGAATTATACTTTCACCTAATATAATAAAATAAATCACCTCAAACTAAAAATAGTATCAACAAGAACTCGCGTCGTCGTGTCACTCTTTTCATTCAATTCTCTAGAATTTTTTTTTTCGTTTGTGTACTAGTTAGACAGGTCCATTAAAATAATCAATTTTTGTCACAGCTTTCCCTCGAGTACACGTACACACACTTTTTTAAGAGTGAGAGAGAGAAAAAACGCCATTTTCATACTGTACGCAAATGTTGAGGTTGGTTTGGAAACTGGAGAAAAAGTAAGAGGAAATTTACGAGGGTCTTCGGCTAACGTGAAATTTATGTAACTTTATGTACAAGTTTAAGCTCTCGGTAAAGATGACTTGTCTATAAATTGGATTTTCCCCTACTTTCCTAGCCGTGCCCTATACAATAGTTGCACACAGAGGAGATAGTTTGGATGCATATATGTATTCACATTATCCATCTATCTTTTGAAGGTGTTCCAATCCCCAAAAAATTAGTTATGTTCTACACGTTATTATGCCCAGAGTTAATACTTGTGGTCGTGCTAGCCTCAAATATATTATGACAAAGTCATAAAAGTTTGATGGGAGAGAACCTTTGAAAAAAAGTTTCCTCTGGATGCTAACGGTGGACATGTATGCATCAAAGGAGAAGAAATGTGCTTCTTTATAGAATTTTCTCGGGGAGAAACACTTCGACACGATTACGGGTTTTATAACTGTGAAGTGATTAATGGGGCAGATAGAGTGAGCGGAGTTTGTTTTTTGCACTTTTTAGTTTGCTGCAGTAGAGCAGTCTACAAAAAAGTGGAGCACAGAATCCTCGTGATATAAGCAAGGTATTTAGGGAGCAATTTATGCATTCGTGTCCTTACTTACACGATTATCATATTTGATTTCACCTGAATTGAAAGCAAGTGACAAAATTACCACTTTCCATGGCCGCTGGGGACACAAAGTGTCATCTAATAATAAAATGACGTTAATTTTCCTACAAAATACATGCCGAACATTACATCCACGCAAATGTAACATACGAAGAGCAAGCCATTTTTCGCCATACAAAAAGTTGATGCTTTATTAGTAACTAACTAGCTTCACCAGAACAGTCTTTGGAGTCTTCAGAAAGCTTGAAGGCTTCACTCACGTTTAAGTACATAATTATGACAGGCGTTATCACGTTGTTACATTTATTGCTAATTGTCAAGGAAGCAGATCTGTCATAAATGTAATAAACTTGTTCAAGTCATTTCATAAGGGAGCCACTGGAAAGAGTTTTAGACAACAACTTGGAGAAGAAGGCAAAAGTAGTACATAACCAAACATCATGCGCGGAGGAAGTCGGAGTAGTAATAAAGTGCTAGGCGGACATGTGCATATATACACATTCACATTCATGGAAGCTCAATAAAATTCCGACCGAGGAGAAGAAAAGTAATAATAAGATGATTACAATTGCTTAAGTGTGATCAAATTGGTAGGAATCGACGGGTTAGAGCGTTGCTAGTAGATCCGATAAAGACATTTCGATAGTTAATGGCTTCTGTTTATCACTGTCTGTCGGCTGTCTACTTTCCTACCCTCCAAAAAATAGATAGAGGAGAAATAAGGAAAATATTACTTACAAGCAGCTCAATAACAGGGAGGGAATGCTTTACTTGTTCTTTCTTGCTATCTGAATGCTATAATATGGCATTAGTGAAGCTGTATCATATATTTGCAGAGGTTGTGAAACGAAGTAATCTAGAATAAATACTTACTTTTGTCGATACGATGCTTGTTTGTGAGTGAACGAGAAAGAGAGAGAGGGGGAGATGGAGTTCATGGTTCACTCCAGTAATGAAGAAGTTCAATGAGCCATTGCATAATTTATGTGTTCCATAGGGTATGGAGGAATCGGCCCAAAGACATCATCAGGAAAGATTGCTACGATGATATACGCCGTATTTGGGATCCCAATCATGCTCTGGTACCTTTCAAATGTGGGATCACTTCTGGCGAAAATTGCGAGATTTGTTTGTGCCAGAGTTTGTTGCTGCTGTTGCTGCCGAGAACCGTCGAGCTCCTCCAGCACATCATCTGCCTCGTCATCAACAAGGAAAGTTTCTGACCCGTACTACAGTATGAAACCAGTGGACGGTGACCTTCACCGAGGGCCAAATAAAGAGGAGCACTTGGAAGACGACCGCGGTGGGGACGAGCACCGCGTCAGCATTCTCTTCATCCTCATCCTGTGTATCTCAGTGCTCCTAGGCTACGTATGTCTGGGCTCATACGTCGTTTCCAAGTGGGAGAAATGGCGATTTCTTGACAGCTTTTACTTTTGCTTTCTCACCCTCACAACAATCAGTTTCGGCGACAGTCGTGCTCATAAGACTGGCAAACTGGAAAGATTTAATCAGAGAACAGAGTGGTTTTGTTCATTTTACATTTTGTTTGGGATGGCCCTCACTTCCATGTTCTTTAATATTCTCCACGAGGAGATATCTCATAGGTTCAAGCGTTGGAAACGACACTCCACCGCAGAACATCATGTTGACCAGAAAGAGACTCATCCTGGAAACAAGGGGAAACGTCGACCTGTGGAGAACTCCTACTCTGTACATTTTATGAACTTTTCCACAAATAATCCCAGTGCTAGTCGAAACTTCACGGAGGAAACTCTTTTGTCCAATGAAATTCATACGAGTCGCGGTATGCAGGAACCGCCAGAGAAATCTGCATACGACGAAGAAGATATTCCAACGGATTACATGAGTCATCCGTTGCCACCTCCAAGGGAAGTTTATAGCTCGCATCCAGTGTTCCCGAGATAGACTTTTTCAAAGAGAAAAATATAAATTGCTTCGCTATTTTTCTCCGGCTGAATGGAAAACCCCCAAAAACCGCGTGTACATGTATATCTATCTATACAATAAAACAAAAGCTTTTTTATCTGTGTAGTAGAGTCATATAATCTATATATATATTATGTGTCCACTCATGACTGTCCTTGATGACAGGGTCGTAATTAAATGTAATTAGTATAGTGATCGGTTATATAGTAAAAAAACACTGGCATCTATCTCTACAATTTAGTTCTCATCTCCTGGAAAACGAAATATACAATTTAAATCATTTTCACTTCCATTTTATTACTCTATCTTTAATTCTTTGAAAGTGAACGATACACATATTTAGCGACTCCATAATAGTCTTTACAACCATGTTGGTGCATACTTTTATAATATCCAGTGACTATATACATACATATAGCAAGTGATCAGTGATCAATCATTTATAACTGTGCTTGTTGATAAATATTATGTGTTAGTTAAGTATGTATAAAAACGCATAATACTTAAACACGTATATAATTAAGGTTCGCCAATATTTTATCCATGCTCACATCAACACTAATTTGTGGCTGAATGGGGAGTTTTGTACTTTCGTGTTCGGAACCAAATCCTCTGCCAAACCATGCTCGGAACTAACTCAAGGACATTCTAATGCAAAACAAACAAAAAACGTTGAACGTTATGAATTAACAAAAAATATCCTTATTTGAGAACAAATTACTACTGCACGTTTTTTATAATTTGAAAAACAATATATAATTCTGACAAATTCTGGTACGTGAGCACATATTTATTTGTATATACAGTGCTTTTATAAAAGTACGTGGAGCATCAGTAAATTACGCCGACTTGAAGAAAATAACTATGTTGCATTTCCTGTGCTTAATAATTAATAAAAAAATATATAAGCTTTATGAAGGATTGTGTATGGTCGGCTTGTGAAATTTACTAGTTCTACATCAACCACCGTAGAGAGTAACAAATTTTCGTTTCTGTTACAATGCAAAAGTTGTGATTCTAAATGATAAGTAACAAAACCATGCGACTCCACGTATGCCCATAAAATAACGCCATTAATATGGACCTATGCGTTCACGCGTTGCAACACTTTTTATTCCGAACGAAACGTTATCAAAAAAGGATATTTAAAAAATTTAGCATTTCAACCAATACTTGAGTTATATGAATTAGAATTATGCGCACATTTATGTCAATGTAAACTCCTTTCCCCCACTAATTTGCTGGATTCCTTATCTTACTTAAAAGATGTTTAGTTTATTTATCATACTTTTCGTCAGCCGACGTTTCTACCTCAACATCCAACTAGTTCGCATATGGTTGTATAGGTAAATTTATTAAGATAACTTTTTCTGAGAAATGAATGTTATTCGTTATACATAGTTATTTTGCAGATATTACGAAGTGAAGTCAGTCGATTGTTCATCAAAATTTCTCCTTTTGCAAAAAACCGTCATCTTTGTGAATAAATCTAGTATCTAGCATCTAGCATTCGAAGGCCAGGCCAACCGTGGTTTGACATAGTTCTTGTATTGTTACTCACAGTACCTGCGAATCTTGCATTGTTGGAGAGTACATTATTACACAATTCGGCTTTAAGATACCGATAGAACGATAGAAGTATAATGTAATGACAATTATACTAACTAAATTATTACATGCAGGTACAAATCAGTAAAATATGATGACGCCGTAAATTTTCCATTTGTTAAGTATGACTACATGAATTTATGTGTTCGTGTTCAGAGTTATGAGATTGTGTGCTTTGTCTGAGCACTTTTTATATAAGCATAAAAATTACCTGTCTCACTAATTTTAACAATTTTTATGTTACTACATAATATGATTAATTACTATATATGTCTTGTACAAGGCGACGAATGAGATTACCTTTATGCAGAGATTTTCTACCTGTTCGTGACGTAAGATCTAAAAAACTATATAGTATCAATCTAAGCACATCAATTTTTAATTGAAATTGTATAATGGACTTAAAAAACTAGCCGGATAAGAAGTCTTTTTTTAAATTGCTAATCTTTTGCATGGTTTCTGTCCAGCTCCACGTATACATATATATAGTTATATTGAATGTGTATGAAGGAGTAAAAAGCATGTGTAACGATAACGAATGAAAGTCATTTTGTTATAACAACTTTCTCCAGCAGGAAAAGAAAGTTGCTCTGGTTGAATTACATGATTCAACCATTCCTCGTACTTGCCAAAAAAAAGTTTGTCTGCCGATCACCAGTGATTCAGTGTGAGATGTTGCAGGTATCAATAAATAAACTATATATTACGTTACGTTAAAAACCGAACTATATAAAAATGGTACTTAATATATTTGCTTAATAAGTAATTAACAAGATATGACTATATGAGTAGAGTTTATCAAGAAAATGAATGTGGAAACGGGAATTGACGGATTTACAGAATAATATTTAGTGCACACGTATCTATTATCTATGAAGAAAAACATTTAAATAAAAACTTGATTGTGTCGAACGTATTTCTTAATTACCGTTGTCGCCCCCCTTCATACAAACTATGCATCAGTCATATACCCCATCAAACGGCATTATTTGGCGTCACTCATCGTTATCTTCTCCAGTTCCATGATCCAGCAATTGAGTAGTACACATTTCGGTTACTGGCTGGAGCCTGGTTTTATTTGGCGGGAAGATTTGGTTTTTGAAAAATCTAGCAATACGACCAACAGTGATTTAGTAGCTGAAACACTGCATTTCTTTGTTGACATCTTGTGACTTGATCGATAACAGCACTTCTTACGATTAGATATTCCATCCAGGCTTCAAAGCCTTGAGTGTCCAGAAACTAACAAGTGGCCAGCACATTCTAAGGATGACAGATTTTTCAGCAATTTTATTTCGGATTTCATCAATTTTCTGTTAATTCTCATACAAAAGTTCCAGGTTTCCAGTGTGGTTTCAGTTTCATCAGGTAAGGTTCCACTTGTTAGGTTAGTATTCGTTAAAGAATTAAATGTTCGCATAATCTTTTTTAGCGTGAAAAATAAAGCATTCTCCCAGCACCCATGGTGCATGGACTAGATACTATTCCTTCATCCTTGATCGAAACTGTGAGTTGGTGTTCTTTGCAATTTTTGTTTTTTGATGTTTTTGGGTAGTTGGTGCTTGGAGACAATCGAGCAGCTGACATTTGACATTGACGTGTTTTGTAATTGTGAAATTGTGTTTCTAGTATAATACATAATAATTGTTACAGCTTTGTTTATATTTTTACTGTTTCCTTTTTATAAATTCAAGTTAGTTAATTTCCAGTAGGGAAATATGTCCTGGACAGGTTGGAGACCGGCGACAGGCCGGCCAGCTCCTCCCACCAATCGTGGGGGTGGCTCGGATACGAGTTCCTACTTTGGTGGGACTACTCCTGTAGCAGGAGGAAGTGGTTCTACGTCCAAACCGTTCGCGAACACGACCTTTGGGGAGCCTCGTTCTGGGGGTGGAGTAACTCCAGCAGGAGGAAGTCGTGGTCTGTCTACACAGTTCGCGAACACAACCTTTGGAGAGCCTCGTTCAGGAGGTAGAGAAACTCCAGCAGGAGCCGATTCCTTTGTCTTTAAGACACCGGGTGCACCCATTAGCGGCCGACGACGAGGGACCTCAACAGGATCAGCCTTCACCACACCCACTACGGGTGGAAACGTAACTCCTGCTCGTCCTATAGCGGAACCTTTGGATCGAGGGACAATGATGGGTAATAATACCTGATATTAGTTTTAATTTTAAAATGATATAATTGACAATTGGTAGTTTTTCACGTCATATTTTAAATTATGAATTGTTTAGCTATCGTCGAAGGAAGAGGTCAAGCTAGAGGCGAAATTGGAATAGCTTGCATGAATATTCACACCCCGACTTTGGTTTTGTGCCAGTTCACTGATACTCAATCGTATATGAAATTGATTACAAAGGTGAACATTTTCCGACCATATGAGGTAATTACTCCTTAATTGAAATATAATTTAATAGTTATATTCTAACTATTGCAGGTACTAACTGTTGTGTATAATATTTGACTGTATAATTTTGTAACAGATCCTGCTGCCTGCAACGACATGCGATCCGAACAGTCCAAGTCAACTGTACATGCAGCTCCAGAAAGAAGTTCCAACTGCTAATCTGGTCCCTATACAACGACGGATTTTTAATGAAGGGAAGGGCTTGCAGAAAATCCATTCTTTGGTTGCCGATGAATATTCTCTAGTTATTCATCTGGTGACTAATAAGTACTACTGCCTTTCCGCAAGCGCCGCTCTGTTAAAGTATGCGGAGCTGGTGCATTCTATGCAGCTTAACTCGAAGACCTTAAAAGTGGAGTTTCAAGGCCCGGAGCAGACATGCATGATAGGTAAGCATTAAGCAAGATGCATACGGGAATCGAAACAAGCAACTTGAGGTAATGAACTCAAACAATCACTTTCTCTTGCAGATCATGTTACTGCAGGACACTTGGAACTTCTTCAGAACAGTAAACATCCTTCATCGTCTTGCTCAGTATTAGGAATACTGAATGATTGCAAAACCCCGGTTGGAGTCCGGCTACTTCGAATGAGTATTCTTCAACCGCCATGCGATTTAAAGTTAATTAATTCACGTTTGGATTGCATAGAAGAACTTACGAAGAATCGACAAGTTCTGTATGGTTTGCAAGTTAGTAAAGAAAATCACTCACCTTCCCAATATATGATGATGGTATGGCACTACGTTTAATGAATCGATTAATTGTAGGATATTTTAGGAAGGCTCCCTGTTGACATAGAACTCGTGCTCGCAACCCTCATTCAAATACCCAAAATCATCAATCCCCGAGTTACGGAGCAACGAATTAACTACATGGTTGCGTTGAAGTACGTATTGGATTTGGTGCCCAATTTGGCAAATTTACTGGAGAACTTTGAAACCGAGTATTTTGTGAAAGTTCGCGCGGTACGAATAGCATGATTTTAATTGTAAACAAAAATTTGCTGTGTAGTTTTTAACAAATTACTTTTACAATTAGGATTTGTCGGCTGCAGCAGTTCAGGTCATGGTGGATCGTATTAAACGTGTAATTCAGGACGAAGCTCGGTTTCAAAAGGGATCAGTTAATATGAAACGTCAACGGTGCTTCGCCGTCAGAGCCGACGTGAATCCAATTCTGGATATTGCTCGACAAGCCTACTGTGAAATTGTTGATGACATTAATAGTAAGTAGTAATGGTATCATTATCAGAGTTTCATTCAGAGTTAATTTTTATATCTTTAAAAGTAAAGCCCAATTGTTCCATTTTTAGATTACGTCTCTGAATTGAGCCAACAGTTAAATCTACCTCTTCGTCTTGGGAACAGCAATCAACGAGGATATTATATCAACTTTGTGATGTCTGGGCGCTCAGAGCAGGTGCCTAATCTTCCTGCACATTTCCTTAAGGTGAGGAAACGTGGAAACTTTGTATCATTCACCACAGAAGTTTTGATTTCTAGTGATCATCGTGCAAAGGAAATTATGAAGGAAATAGAGCATCTCAGTGGAATGTAAGAGGAAATCTGTATTGCATTGATGAATGTCATTTATAAAACTGCGTTGACGAATAATTTTTGTTATTTTCGTCGCAGAGTGATTGCGGAACTTATAACCACAATACGAGCTGACATAAGCCGCTTATATAAAGTCAGCGACGCAATTGGTAACCTTGATTTGATTTACTCCTTGGCTAACTACGCCTTAACGACACCTCGTTGTATCCGGCCAGCCTTCTCAACAGACTCTACCTCTATCAAAATGGGGAGACATCCCATACTGGACTCCGTATCGGTTGATCCGGCAGTTCCAAACAACACTGTAATTTAAAAATTACTCAGCATCATGTTATTGAAATTGAATTTATTATGAATAGTTCATATATTTATTCTATAGTTTCTGTCAAATCCCATAAATTTTGCTCTCATTACTGGTCCAAACATGAGTGGAAAAACTACCTACATTAAGCAAGTAGCCACGCTGCAAGTGTTAGCCCAGGTAAGAAATCCAAAAAGTGAAACATTTATATATGTACATAGTGCATAAATATCATATGAACAATGATATGTTGATGGCATGTCTCTTGAACTAACAGATTGGCTCTTACGTACCTGCTGAAGCAAGTTCCTTCAGAATAGCGAAAAACATTTTATCAAGGCTTGGGACAGGAGACTGCATTGAAGAAAACTCGTCATCTTTCGCATTGGAGGTAAAATTAGTCATTGTCTATCAACGTTTTAGAGTGAAGACCTGTTCACGAGTAAGGAGTATATACGGTCTTGTTTTGCAGTTAACGGAAATGAAGTTTATTCTTCAAAACGTGTGTGACAGCTCCCTGGTAATCGTAGATGAATTCGGAAGATCCACGTCCGTTGAAGAAGGTGCGGCCATGTCTTGGGCTTTCGCAGAAGAACTCCTTAAGACAAAGGCTTACGTACTTTTTGCATCTCACCATTTACTTTTGACAAAACTTGAATCCGTTTACCTTCAGGTGTTAAAGTGAGATTTGGCATTTTACTATTCATGCTAACTTACTTATTTACAACTAGCTACAACTTAACCACTTATGTATATATAGCTACACTATGGAAACTCAAGAATGGGGGGATACCAGTCCTGGAGCTGAGAGCCAAGTTACATTTTCTTCAAGCAAACTCAAGTATACTCATGTTGTAAAACGAGGGATTACCGACGTCGAGTTCTATGGACTGAAGCTGTTGCAGAGTACTTCTTACCCTCCCAGTATCATAGAAAATGCTTTCTTATTGGCAAAGTTGATTATTCAGCAGCGAGGGGTATGTACAAAATACGACGACAGCGAGATGAGGGAGTGAAATAACTAAGAGTTTAATTTCTAATTTTCTAATTTGTCAATGTAGAGTGATCATTCAAGTGCTGCCGGCAAGGAACAGGATATCAAGCGGAGCAAATATTTACTCGCGGCTCATCTTAGTATGGTTGCTAATGTGTTTGAAGTGTTTGAAGTTCGCCATGAAGATGTTCAAGGCTACCTTGAGTCACTACAAGCAGAGTTCGAAGCCGTGAAATTACATGAGACTGTTAGAGCTCCGAAGAAGCCGTAGCATAACTTTTTGAGAAATATTGCAGGTTATTCGTTTTATTTTTTTAAAATCCAGAGCATTTCCATTGTAGTTTACGGCTGTTTGTACTACACACCAGATCACAGTATTACATGTAAGTTACTATGCATATAAAATAAATACATAAAATTGACCACAGTTACGATGAAACTGAAATATTAGGAGACGGTGTTGGATGCGGAGACGGAGGGGTTTTATCCGAGAACGTACTAACACCTTGCTTCAACTTTTCCTATTGTTACAAAAGTTAGCAATTAATGGATTGCATTGCATGCTTAGACTAGCGCATAGACTATAGACTTTTGTTTCGAACATTAACAAACCTCGGCTAGTCGAATGAAAAAGTTTTTATCATCCGTAAGGTTATTGTTGCTGGATGGATCTTGCCTACAGTATTTTCCACCTTTTTTGCCCTGGTGGTTTAATGAAAGCGCATCACTGTGTTCTCGTTCCTTTTGCTTCCCTTCACGCTGTTTTTTGGCAAGTCGAATTTCTCGGTTCCGTTGTTCCAAGTATTTTTCACGCCTTGACTCACGATCGAAGCATGCTGCTAAGGCTGACCTAGTACAAATTTTATAATTATTACGCCAGTGATAGACAAATCACAAACGCATTCCACATGAAAACTAACTTGTCATTTTTCTCAAACGAATGCATGATTGGACAAACTTTCACCATGCGAATGTCTCCGTATGTGGTTCCTGCTGCAACATGCCTTCCTGTATCTGCAGGCCACACAAAACTTAATGGATCCTCGCTTACCTGAATAGAGAATAAACAATATCTATTATTTCTATTCACAAGTGCATCTCATTAAATATAACTGTAAAATTCATTCTTAAATTCAGAAAGCATTCTAACGTATTCTGCAAGTGCAACGGCTTTGATATACTTGCCTTAGTCGTTAAAATACTAGTAGCACCTTGAATTAGCAAATCCCAAAATTCTAAACATCCATCGACACGGCTTGCCACAAGTCCGCAAGGTCGACCAGAAAGCCATTGTGCATATGAATACATAGCGTCCTAAAGAACCAAATTCCATCCAACCATAATTAAATAATTTCCCGAATTAATAACCAATTAGAATTACTACAGCAAGTTAAGTCAAGAATTGAAAATGAAAAATGAGAGGAACTATATTATTTCCAAGAATGAATTAGGCAAACTTTGTAATTTGCATTCGCATACCTCATCCACATGATTTCAACGACTTAAATTATTTAAGAATTTAAACATACACTTGGGGCAGTCCACATGATTCCAGAATCTCGACAGTCTTCAGCAAACACTCTGATATGATAATCCCCACAAGACATGAAGTTCTTTATGAAGACAGGGTTCCTGTGAATTGATTTAATTGGTCCCTTGTGTGCTCGGTATAAGTTAATAAGGCGATCCTGTGGTGTCTTTCCCTTCTTCATGAACACCATTACTTGCCCTACCAATCACATCCAAACGAGTTGTTTGTCAATTGAAACTCAATAATTCGACCTTTGATAATTTTAGGTTTTATTCGTGCTTTGCTTGTACTTACCAAACTGTGCCCCAACTAAAAATTTAGTAGGCAACGTATGTTCATACTCTAAGACTGTGATAGGTAACGCATGTTCCGCGTCGCTACGACCTTTCTCAGGGTCCGAAAATGTCGAATCCAAACGCTCAGATAAATTTCTTTCATCCCACCAAATTATCTATTTAAAGTTCGTCAGGTCATAATCCATAACAATAAAATCATTGCTATTGTGTGGAAGTAGTATGTAAAATTTTATCTCAAGAGGACTCACTTTTCCATCTAATCCACATGAAAAGAACTCACAACCGGTCTTACTATTTATCCACATGGCACTAGTACACACATCTTCATGACTGACATCGTACGTGGACACAGACTGTGGGTTTGGTCCAACACGATTATCCCATTTACAGACCTATCATTTGGCAAAACATCTTTTAATCGCATTGAATCAAATACAACCTATTATTGCACTTTCATACGATGTTATCGCAAATCGCAGTTTTACAATCTTACTTGCCCAGTAAATAACGCCCCGCAGATGCTGTGTGCGTCTTTAGGATGATATCTAACGTCCACAATTTGGGCAGCTGCACGGACTAGACCTTCAGGGCGTGTTGGATTTTCAACTTCCCAAAAGAACGCTTCGCAGTTATGCTCCCGGAAGGAAGGATCGAATTCTTCTGGACAGTAGGCTACTGCCATTCGGCCAGTGTTTTCTGGAGAAAATGTTATCTTTGAAACAGGTCGGTTGTATTTAGATGGGCACTGGTAAACCGAAACCACATTTGCATACGGCATTGTGTCCCGCTTGCGAACAAAGCGTTTATTGGCAAAGTAGTGGTCGTATACGCGCAAGGTATTGTTGTACCGTGTGAGATAATCTGCTTCCTGTCATAACATATTAGACCACAAGTATAATCGGTGACATTGCGATAACCTGTGCAAGTATATACAAATATGGGTAATTAAATGAAAAGATTGAAAGTGAAAATTACCTTTGCCATGACAGGGACAGCTGCCATATACGTCTCCTCTTTTTGCATTTTCTTCTTGGTCCGGTCCACGAGTTCAACATCACGTACATTAATTTCCTTGGGCCAAGCACCTTCCGAATGTAATAAACTGAAGGATTTGTATTCAGCTCGATTTGTGTTTGTCTAAAATTGATAATTAACACGGGTTTTGTCAAAATAAAAGTCGCCATGATATAAAGGAAAGGAGCATGTATTACATGTATAAAAACTTGAATGAAATACAATAATTAGTTTATTAGTGCATACCAAAGTGGAACGTTGTGGCTCAACAGTATCATCAGTCTGATCCAATGCTCCTTTAAGAACGAAGTGAGACTTTTGCCGAGGCTGGGACCGGAGTCCAAAATGAACGCCATCGTGATCTTCAGTGAACACCGGTTGTCGCCCATAAGATGTTCGTGGTCTGGCATATTTAAAATTGGAAGCATTTATTTCAAACGTCTTTTCACTTTTAATCTTGTATGTGTTTGTTGCAGTCATTGTCTGGACTGATTGAACTGGCGTTGTCATTGCGAGTATTGCGACTAGATTCCTTGCTAACTTGCTAACCCAACCTTTTTCCCCTTTGCCAAATAATTTTGAAGGTATATATTTTTGCAATTTATATGAGGTTAGTGGTTTTTAAAGTTTGAGAGGCTTATATTTGCCAATATCGATGATTTAATTATTATAAGGGACAAGTCGCTAGGGGCTGTATAATTATGGGCATATGGCATGTATAGGTATGCATGAAAAAGAAAGCATGCATGCTCATGCATGTGTTGTTGTTGCCAGTTGAAGTTGTCATGCGTCTTGTCTTTTTCCCCTTTCTGAAATGTGTCCGCTTGATCAATGAAGGTAAAAGTGAATTTTGTGATGGGAAGGAAATTCCTATATTATATTACAAGAAATATCGGGTACGAGGTATGATGATCCACGCCTCAAAACAATTGGAACTAGATTTATTAAAAATCAAGTGCATGTAAGCATATTATTATGTATGTTAGTACATACCATACGTACTTATACAATTACAAATAGTTTTAGCCGAGCACACATTTAGGATAAAATTGGACAAGTGTAGGCATTCGGGGTATTCTGCTAAAATATATTTTAAATATAGCTAGTTTTATATAACATGAATCTCAATTTACATATTATTTCAGAATCGCCGGTCTATCATAAGTAATAACTGAGCATATATTTTTCTAGTTATAATATAGCTTTTTATCGACGTATCTACATCAATTAAGTACATACTTTACCTGTAATACAATTTCTTACAATTGTTAGTTACGCGGGTGTGGACATTTAAAAAGAACGTCACGCATAAAGTCAACTTTTCCAGATCCCCCTCCCCACTCCCTGTGTTCGGTTTTCCCCATTTACCAATGTATTACGTGTCCGTGTCACGGGGTCGTCAGACCACACCTCACCCCTGAGACACTGAGACCGAAGGTTGCTTTGAATGTTCCCGATGTAATTGAATAAAAAATTTCAGCAATGATGCAATGGAATTCAATTTTATCGATATCATTTCGTTAATATTTCAATTAATATACTTTCAGCAACCCTGAGAAACGGACCTAACTCCGTGCTAATTCAGATAGATACCATAGCGCGTACTGAACAAAGCGCTCGATAATCAGTGAATTTTTCTAGTAAGGACCTGTGAGCCATATACATTTTCAGCTATTTTCAGACTACCGCGGAAGTGAAATCGTCTTATAACTTTAATAAAATTGCTGACGTTGACAAAGCTGCTACCACTCACTAGCTAGCATGAGTTTGGGCAGATACATGGCAATTCACAATTATGATAAAGACAAACAAGCTAAATTTGTCGGCAAACAGATTCCTGTGGACTTATCACAACTCAATAATTCCAGGTAAACAGGCATGCGTTGAAACTGTTAAATTTTTATGCAAATTTTTTTAGACAGAACTTACCGTCGAGATTTTTTGTCTTTCTCTCTTTTATCCCGATCATACTTCGTACGAAAGTCCCTCAGCTTCAAAGTTTTCACCACCTTCCACATGCTTTGCTGCAATATGTATCACCTAACTCACGCTCATATTTTAATTTTCACTCTTTTCCTTTTGCAACGAATTTTCCTTAAAACTTATATCTAAAACTTCCAACACAAATTTATTTAGTTACGCTTGACAACTGCTGTGAAAGCAAAGTCCAAACTGGAACTGATACTTTTTACTTCGTTGGGCCCTGGCATGTGTATGAATTTTCTTCCACTCTTATTAACGAACGAGTAAAAGTCAAGATGTGTATCTAAGAAAGTAAAGGAAGTCTCCGGAAGTGCCTATAAGACTCGATATCTGCCTCTGCCTGGCTCGTCAGACTATACTGTTCCAATTGTTTCCTACGAAATCCTCTAATTCCTAAATTATATGTGGTTCAGAGGTTTACGCTGCTGAAATGAGCATGAGATATCATCTTCGTATTTTTCGTTGGATATATCGCCATGTTTTCTCCCCTGGCCTGGGTTCAGTCAGACACGATTATTTACATATGTTCGTAATGTGCACCTAAGGTGGAAAGGCTAATCCAATTTTCACATTTTCCTGATAATAGGGAAATAGGGAAGTGCCTGCTCAAGTTTCTCCAGTATGAGTACATAAATATTGGAAAAGCATGCAAGAGTCTCATTCACTCGAAGTAGTATCTCAGCGAAGCAGTTGTATTAATAAATCTATCTCGAAATCATATATTTTACATACGCAAACAAAACTAACAAACTACTCCCACTTAACCTTTCCTTTCTTCCACGTTTCTCAGTTCTGTTCAAAAGAAATGTATAGCGCAGAAGGTATCTCTCACAACGCCCAGTACAGCTCATGGATATATCACGAACACCTGCCGTATAGTCAGCTTGAGTGACAGTTTTCAATAAAAATCTTTCATCGCAAAACAAAATGAAATTAGTGAAAATGACCGGTACTGTGCACGAAACCATCCTAAATTTCTTGGAAAAAGTTTTCACTATGTGACCGAGAAATATGCTACTGAACTATTTAGAAACGTACTCAAGACTATACTCACAATACTCTGTATTTTTTTTGGCTTTTCTCTCTCAACTTTGTTGGCCGACGCTCACTCCCACGTCATCACATAAAAGAAGTTTCGCACTTGAGCCATTTTTTGTAGCAGACATGAAATGGACAAAAAGGAAATCATTACTGCTCACTGCTTAACTCCGTATGATGATGTTCGTGATCTAGCTTGCGTGTCAAGGTGCACTTCTCTCACTTTCAACTTCGGTGTACAATAATATCACCAGCAGCAGCACCCATAAAAACTGTCTTCAAATTTGAAGTCAATTACATTCACATTATTTGTACACTTCGAGTCCGCGTCCAGTGACATTTGCCGGTGGCATATGAGCATATAACACAGTTCTAAATTACATTGCCATTCGAAAGCAGTTGTGGTTGTCTTATATGAATGAAGTCACTAATTCACCGTTCTCAGTTTTCTGACCCATTTTCTAGCTAATCGTGCAACTTGCTTTGACCACTGCCGATATGTCAATGCATAAATCCATATGCTTAAGCTAAATGTTATGAATTTATAATATTATGTTACATTAATACATTTATGTAAAACGTTTAATTACGGTTCTTTGCTTTAAAAAGTTAAGGCCAATTCAACTGGTTTAATTTTTCAGCGCTACAAAAACTGAATAATTCCCAATGTAAGATTACTTTCAGGTATGCCTTCAACCCTTATTGTGTTTAAATGGAAATTCAAAAAGTTTCATATTCACAGTGACTTGACTTGACGTACTTGCTAGGGCATATAAGCGTCCCCCACGTCGTCCCGAACCAGCCTTTTCTGTTCTCCCTGGAGAACACATTCGCATTGCATGATGCTAACTGGACAAATTTGGCATTGTTATGGTTTCTGTTTTCTCCTTTGCTGGACGTCTCCTTTGTTTGGTAGGCTGAAAGCGGGATCTTCAACACAACCCCAGCTGGAGTCAGACAGGAAATGCAAAAGATAGAGAGAGAGCATCGAAGGAAGTGAGTCAGCGTCAATCCGCTGATTGTGGCTTTCCTGCTGATTTAGTCCGACGACAAGCCGTGACGGAGAAATATTGATGGTCAGTAAGTGGGCGTCTTCAGGGATCACTGCACATTGCATTGGGTAAGTCTTGAATGATAATTAATTTTTCAGTCAAATTAATACGGAAAATGGAAAATGCATTTTCATTCATCATTATCGAGCAATAAAATATGTCAATACTTGACAAATGTTCTGAACTGATTTTTTGTTTTGTTTGTTTCTTTGCAAATAAGCTGAGAAGTCGGTGGCCGTAGGTATGCCTTGTCTGTAGCTCGCCCGCCGGTTGTGTTGTTTATTGATGACAGCTGTCAAATTCCAATGTTTTTGTTTGGGTTGATGTTGATAACTCTTATCTGGACGAGGAGCTCTTTAGTATTTGTGTACAAAATAATGATAAGATAATAGAAAGTTGACCCAGTTATATTTTCATTGCTTCAGTCTCTCTTGATTAAACCATGTCACATGTGCCATGTACGATTAATAATGTAGCAGGGTCTCAATTATGTAGTGTCAACAATAGAATGCTGTGTTACTGACTTACAATTTTGAATTTAACACCGGCAGTCAGCAGTGTGTCAGTGTCTTTGCCGTTTGTCTTAACCGTGGCTTTGCTCATCTTTGCTCTCAGCTGTATTGCCAATATCCATTCGGAGAAACAGAAGGATCTCAATCTCAAATACCGTCAAGTGTGCAATCAGTTAACTTAACGAGACTGGAATATTTAGTCATTGTCAATTGCTTACCCTGCCTGTCTAATGTGTTTGTGTTACAATATGCCGTGCTTTCAAGCCCAGTTGATGTTGTGTGTCTTTCTTTGTGCCAGGTAAATGATTGTATTGAAGTTTGATTTATCGTCTACCTAACTTCAGAAAAACTGAACAATCATATTTGTTTAACTGCGTACAATTAATTTTCTGTGTCAATTGCATGAGTGAACGCTCTTCTGTAACCCTTGCGTGACATTTCAATCCATGATCTTTTAAGCGTGTAATTGTAAGTTTTTTCCGAGTTCATTCAATCAAATCATGAGTAAGCTTTGTATATGATGCATACGATGTATACGATACCATTAGGGATATGCATATATGATTTGAAGTTATCTTTTTAAAGTAATTCGTTAACAAAGAAAAAAGTTGTATTCTGATTTAGCTTTCAAGTCGTGTGCTTTAGAAAGGTTAGTTCCTTCCGTCGCAGATTATAAAAATGATTATGAAACAAATTAGAAAATGAATTTTGCTGCGTAAGGTTAGCTTTTAAAGATAATTGTTCTATCGTGAAGGAATTGAAGGTCTGTATGTTCATGTTGTATATGTTTAAATGCACGAGCTAAAATATGTGTACTGAAATGGTTTTCAGGAGCTGACAACTATATACGCTGATTAAGAGAACACAACTGTAAAGGCATATTGTTAAGCTTCCATTGTAAACAAAATTGGGGGTCAAAGACAAACACCAGTCCAGTCAGTGTGAGCTAAATAAAATCACAATTTATTCCTGAATTCCTTGGTTGAAGGGAACAATAAAGTTACATGGAAGGAAGGCAAAGTCGAACATGCGTGGATGCGGTTCATCGCCGCATTTTAGACATGAGGAAACCGAAAAAGGATAAAAACGGAAATGCTCCATCCAGCTCAAGATCAGCGGGAGAGGACACGTCATCCTCAAGACCAGAATCTGCTTCATCTGACCATAACCAGAATCTTCCGAAATCAGTTAGTTCAAATTCCGGAAAGTTTTCCAAGTGTCCTCGCGGAAACAGAATGTGCCGAACGATCTAAATTGTTGTACCAAAGATAACATGCAATATTTATATACTTAGAAGCTAAAACATGGAAACATTATAGAGAGTTTTATAATATATCGAAAATTGTATATGCGGCATGATAGTTATACTTTTTATCTCTGAATGTTTACTTATTATTTTATGATAGTGCAACGCAACGATACTCCGGTTTTAGATCTGAAATCCTGAAATTTTAATTATGTTCGTAAATGCAGTATATTTTAAAGAGTTTATAAATGTGTAAGGCCTCAGTAGACCTTTCCTGCATTAGCTCATTCCGTAGTACGAGAAGAAGCGTGAAAATAAAACGGAATTGTTTCTATACAAACTGAAAATGTGAAGTTAAATTTAATTTTTTTAATAATAAGTGAGCGTCGTTCATTATTTGCGACATCGCATCGTGCAATTTATTGTATTATTTATAAACTAGAAGCTTTGTACATTACAATGCTGGAAATGGGAATGCTGCACGTGAAAATTAATATCGTCACATTTGTACCTATTATTACTAATGTGCATTTTTTACTTGCATATTACATTACCATTCATAATTCATTAAAGCTTCATACCTGCACAACTGCAGCGAACATTAGTAAACTGAATATATATTATTGTACTGCATTAATTATTTTACTGTTTTCTGGTATTGCAGAGGCGAGTCGTACTTCTTATACGAAACTCTGTATATCCTAACTAGTAAAAAGTGTGATTGTTGAAAGCGTCCCGTGTCAATATTGCTAGGCCTTTTTATATGCTCATAATGAGTTCAAAAGACTTGTACTTGAAAATTTAAAATACATCCATGTATACGAGTTATTACTTAAATGAGGCATTTCAGGCCGTCTCCCGTTTTAAGTCATAAATCAATCGTTTCGTTTTCAGGCCATTTTTCTAGTTGAGAAAGTAGTTCACAGGACGCAATTAAATACATACAAATAAACTTTATGGCAGTAGTGGTGCCTGAATGAAAAATGAAATATTAAAACTTTAACTCAAACATAATATTTTGTGTTGTAAGTTGTAATGTGAAGCTTGGATAATAGCTTTCCTACCAAAGCCTATTGGACTGGACTAAGCACTTTTATACTGATCGTGATGAGTGAGTACTCCTGTTTAAGTGCCGGAGAAATGTGTCACATTTGGCTTTCTCATGAATAACAATGACTGAAGTGGTTTGCACTTGAACTTCATATTATGGTTTGGCTAAACATGAAATGTTTCTGAAACACAGTGTTTTAATAATTCAGAGATCTATGACTGGGCCACTCGTACCCTTCCCGGCTGCTTTCAGCTTCGCTTCCATTTTAGAAATCATTTGCTGCATTCTTTTGATCTGAAATTAAAGTTACAATCGATATTGAGATTTAACTGTTTCTAATTAGTTCACATGAAAATGACATGAAAGTAGATACAAGAAAAGCATTTACCTCCGCCTCCTTCTGCTGCAGAATGTCTTGCGGAGAGTCAGACGAGGAATCTCGCTTCAATTTACTTCGCTCCCGAGCAGCAGTCTGAGACTGGGATATAGTTCTTGCTCTGAAGTTTTCATAATGAAGGTCTTGCGTGGTTTCCTTGAGATCATGCATGTGAGACTGTATAAGCATTGTTCGTAGTTTCCCAAAATCACTGTGATTTGGGTTCTCAACTGCAATGCAGAAATAAGAAGCAATTAATTATCCCAAGAAGAAGTCTATTATAATACACCATATTACTCTGATGCTATGCCATTGTTTTCCAAGCAGCAGAATAGGACATCGGTGCTCTCGCAGGATAATACGCGTAAAATGTCAAAAAACTTTAACTGCTCACCTTCAACTATTCCCCAAGGATAAACTCGTCCTCTCAGCCTTTTCCCAGCAATTTCTACGAAAGTGTCACTGGAAGCGACCGCAAATGGAATGGCGGCCTTCAGCTCTCTATCTTGTTTCTTGAATTCCTCGTCTTCTTCCTCGTCACACTCTGGGAATTGGTATATCTGCACAAGCCATTTCAAGCTTGGTCAACTCCGGTTCATTTTTATACTTTATGTAAATATATAGGCATCATATTCATCTATCTATAAATATATTCTGCAGCTGTACGAAAATGTGTACCTGAATTTGGTGAACCCTGAGATCTTCAAGAATTTGATCCTTTAATTTACGAACTTCTGTTGGTGTCAGTGTGTCAGCTTTGGCAATTATTGGAATTACGTTGACACGTGTCTGCAAACACTTCAGTGCCTCAATATCTAAAGGTCTCAATCTAAGGATAAATGTATAAAACAAAGTCACTCAGCCCAACCAAGAGATCTCTAAATATAGACCAAACAATAGTTTTTGAATTGTAAAATTACCCATGCCCGTATGGAGGGACGAAGTATAGGCAACAATGAACACGAGTGTCTTGAATGTGCCGTCGGTTAAGACCACTTTCGGCTAGGAAATAATGCTGAAATTGTTCGTCAATGTAGTCGGTACATGTTTTCCAGCTATCCTCACAGTTGATGGCGTCTCCAAATCCTTTTTTTAAAAATTACAATGTATTAACTGAAAAAACATACATCAGCTATGTTGGTATTGACGACATGTTATAATTGAATAATTAAGTGATAAGTTACTAAATTATTACTTTAGAAGAGCATTTTCACAATGCCCCAAACTACTACATGTACCACAGCACACGTTCAGAAAGACTTTTACACAATAAAATCAGAACAGGTCGCTTGGCCGGTATCCGATATGTAACATAATCATTACTAAAATGACCTACCTGGCGTATCGATCACGGTGAGTCTCAGCTTCACACCACGTTCTTCTATTTCTATTGTATGCTTCTGTATACTTGTTGTCCTTTTGAGTTTCTCTGTAACACGTTACAAGTTAATTATATGAAAGTTTACACCTGGTTGAAATGGGACTCGGTCTAAACATAGCACAAGAACCAAAAATAGTGTTGTGGGAATATCTAATACTACCTTACCAACGACTGGAGGAAGTTTTCTATCTTGATAGAAGTCGGCCAGGAACAGGCTATTTATCAACGTAGATTTCCCAAGTCCAGACTCGCCAACGGCCATTAACGTAAAGTCAAACCCCTTCTTGACAGATTTGCGGTGAACTTGCTCTGGAAGTGTGGCGAATCCAATGAGCCGCTCATTCTAGTGGAAACGATTTTGAAACGATGATGAATGGATTATTAAAAAGTGTAATTTTATATTAAATTAAGGAATAAAACAAAAGGTTTTTTTTTAAAT